>CM048038.1:1702140-1839640 GCA_026259375.1 Verasper variegatus | reverse complement strand
TAGACCAGAAGGTAACGTGGGAAGAGACTGCGATACGTTTAAAGTGATGAAAACAAATCTCTCACAATTTGAACCCTTTCCCCATTTGATTTACTCTTGAAAATACTCTGTTATTAAGCAATCTGCTGCACACAGCTCTGGCATGCTCTCAAAAGTAATTCTGGGAAGTGTAGAGAGTCAATAATTAAAGAGCAGGAGGCAGGTTGAGGGAAGGAGGCTAGAGTAAATCACTATACTTGATCATTACAGTTTTATGAAACATAGGAGTTGTGTTCAGGGGTGAAATCTTCTGCAAACCGCGTTGCATAATGATGCAGAATGTGGCTCCAATAAGACAGAAAGTGCAAACTGGCCAGAACAGCTTCACATCCTACACTTGGCTGGCGTGCTGCTTTCTGCTGGCGGCTTGTGGTTTCTGTCAAAGCAAGTCTGAATTAAGATTTCAACAGATTCTATCTTTTATTCTGAAGGTGCCTGAATCTGTGGTCAGAGTTTCAGTGAAGAGTGGAACGAAGATGGAATTTATGTTTGTGGTCGACAGTCTCGACCCGGATTGTGGTTCCTATCAAAAAGAGAAAGAAGCTTTACTCTCGACATCTGTGCTGTAAATGGATAAAATGAGCGTTGCACTTTCCAAACACCCCATAAATCTGCTGGTCCACGTGCATGCCAGTGGTTTGCAACATGAAGGTCAGGACCCCCCCTCCCTCTCCCCAAGGGGTCGCAAGACAGATCTAGAATCAACAGAACAGGAAGCAGCGAAGCAGTGAGGCCCGTCTGTTAAAGACATAATCTGCATTTTTCTCTGTGACAAAATTCCACAGTTTTGTTTCAATAGAAGTATTATATCAAGAAAAACAATATCTGTTTAGGTATATATATGCTAAAGGGTAATGGCCCTTCAGTGGAGCTCATCTCCGAGGCCCAACAGCCTCTTTAAACTTCACACATACATATATATCAGTCCTCTCCCAACAAAGAGAGAGGATAAACCGGAATCTGCATTAAAACGTAATCATCTCTTCCCTGACTCACACAGCGTCCGTCCACTGAGTTTCATGACAATCCGTCCTGTAGTTTCTGTGTAACTTTGTTCATAATCAGACCAACAAACAAACGAGCGGGGCTGTAAACCTCCTCCTTGGTGGAGACGGAGACGGAAGCTGTGGTTGAGCCCACACGGGGATTACAGTGACTGAGTGTCTGACACAAAGTGGCCCTGAACTCATGTTGAGGGTGAGCAAGAGTTTGCATGTGCACGTACACACGGGTCTAACACGGGTCTGTAAATCTAACACAAGCAGCCACAGCCGAGCTTAACTCCCCCCCCCCCCCTCTTAATTCCCGCCCCGCTCACCGAAACTAATCAACCAGCTGTGGCATGTGATTCCGTCAGGGTGTGTGTTTGTTTAACGCTCCACTTCGCCTCCCGTCCTGCTGAAACCACCACAGACGTTTATCCCGGCTGCAACAGGATTTCCTCTAAACCATTTGCACACATGCACACATGCACATGCACATGCACATGCACATGCACACATGCACACACACGAGAGAATTTCAAGTGGAAGGTTGCATCTCTTTTCATGCAGTAGAGGATGATTGCCTCTCATTTAACAGGAGATTTAAACCAAGCACCTGATTGGTAAAAGCTGTTCCAAAAAAAAACACAAGATAAGCACAGGTTTGGTTTGATAGTTGCCATGGCAACTCTTGAGGTCACCAAGGAAACAGCCACGTTCATCACCTTTGTGAAGGAGGTTTGTTTGTTTGTGTGTTTGTTTGTTTTCAGCAGGATCACAAAGAAAGTGCAGAATCAATTTCATGGATCCAATCACACTCGGAGGAGAGACGGAGCCGCAGAGCAACATGTTGCACTTTGTCCAGATCGAGATGAAGTTTTCAACATTTGTGTAAAGTTTTTAGGAATTTCTGATGGATCTGGATGTCAGATAATAAACTAACATATTTCTGTGTTGGACTTTTAAAAGTTTGTACAATCTGTTGCATATTTATCAGAATACGTTCTTGTTATTTTTGTATTATAAGAGAATAACAGATGTATACGATTGTTTGGCCTTGTCAGAGGTAAGAGAAATTCTACTTATTTGTCCATGCTGCTCGAACCTGGAATCACAGAGGAACAATTTATGTTCGCTCATCTTCGAAAAGAACAAACTTTTCAAGAGTGCTCAGCATCGGGCTTACAGCTGTGCTCCCGACAGACTCTTAAATCAGCTGCTGTGACTCCGGTCGAATGGAGCGAAGCTGTGGACAATTAATTCAGAGGCCTGGTATAGTGTACAAGTTTGATTGAGTCCCATCGGCCTTGTTTTTAGATCACACCTATAAATCCACTAGAACACCAGTAACAGTCTGTATCGTTAGCAGGATTTATCAAAAACTACTCGACTGATTTCCTTACAATATAGTCAAGGGGTGGGACATGACCCAAGAAAGAACCATTAAAGGTTTGGAGAGGATCTGGATTAGAATGACGAGATCGGGCGATGTAAAGATGTAAAACTGGACAAACAGAAATGACTCAGGCTGAAAGAGAGGATCCATACACGTGATGGGATACGAGAGCTTTTCAGACACATTTCTCTCGTCCACCTCAGTAAAATTCCTCTGGTTCATATCCACCATCTCCTGGACGGATCATTTTCAGTCTCCCCAGAGTGTGAATGTGTGAAATTAGATAAAAAAACACTGAGCACTCTGGGCTGGGAACAATTTACAAGCCTTTTGGAAACACTGCCTTTATACGAGGCCTTCAAATTACCACGTTTAAAACCTGTTTCATTAGAAATAACGACTGTTTTAAATAGTCCACCTCTTCCTTCACGCCTCACCGGATCCATCTCATTGTGCTGTATGCAAATTCATTCCATGTGTTTTTATGTGACTCTGTTAACCAACCTTTTAGCTTGATCAAGCCAATTTCACATATTCAAAACTGTCGTCCTCCCTCAACCTCCTGCCGCTCTACCCAGGCTCCTCCCCTCACTCGAAGGCCTCAGGACACATTCCTGTTGTACGACTCCGGATAATATCTGGACCCAATGGAGCGAATAACATCTGGAGTCCAAAGATCCAATAATTCTGTTAAGTGTGAGTTGTTATTGTACCAAAGGTTAGGCGAGCGCTCCTCTGGTCGTCCGGAGTCCAATGAGCCGTCACCGGGGTCTGAAGTGAGTCTCTACTCTGACACGTGACACCTAATGTACCTTGAAACTGTGTTTGAATCCTTCATGGCTGCATGAACAGACACTTCCTGCTTTGACTCCTGTGCAGAGACTCGTCCCACTGATTTCTCTTTCTGGACAAAGTTTGGGCTCTCCGGGTTTAAGATGCCTGAAATTTTACAGCACATTACATCGATATGAAAATAGCTGCTGGCAGGGTTTCCCCAGAGTGCTCCCCACGTTATCTGATGTAATGCCTCTCGCACCCTTTGAGCTCCTCTCGGTGCCGCTCGCACACTGTGGCTTTGCGTTGGAGTCGGAGAGCACCACATCCCCCTGTGATCGCAGCAGTGTTGGGTTCTGGGTAACGTTACGTTCTGCAGTGACCCGGGCACGGAGCAGCCCCCCCCCCCCTCTCTGCCACATCTGCCACACAGACTTGATCCCATTTGGCCACCGAGGTCAAAACTAAACCTAAATTTCAACACTCGTGTCCATGTTCATCAAATATGATTTACGGTTTGGAGCAGGGCTGTGGTTATAAGACCTGAAAGCATCATTTTAAATTCTGTACCTAACAAACATCCAGCAGGTCGATGCTGAAACAGGTAATTTAACAAGAAACTGGCTCTTTTTAACAAGAAATTCTGTTTTTCCTCGCTTGTAGCTGCTTGTTTAATTTGCATTGAACACTGTGGTGTTAATGACAAAAAGAATCTGGTTCTGTTACAGAGAGGGTGAGATAAAGAAGCTGAAATTAATACGGAACACAACTGTTTTTACTTTGTATTATTCACATGAGGTGATTTGTCATTGCTGAGGAATAAATTACCCTTGTGGTGGATATTATAAAAGTGAATTTCATTAGTGGGAGAGCGCTGTTTGTTATTGAAGGATGATGATGCTGAACATGAAAACTCATCATTCTGCTGCAGAGAAAAACTGAAAAACACGAGAAGGGAGAGAAAATCCCCGAATTTATGCATTTGGGGAAAAATCTGCAGTAATGATCTGAGCTGAGTAATTTAAAAAGACACTGCAAACTGCACAAACTGAGTTAAAAGGACTGTTCTTTGATGAAATACATTAACGCTGGTTTTAATATCACATTTACGACCAAACTTATATAAGAAAATCTACATGTATTCACCCAGGGTCTCCGCCCTCGCAGGGTCGATGCTCATACAGTCAACTGTTTTTGGACGTCTCTACACCCCGACACTGACATCAAAATAAAAACCACCCTCTAATCGAAGGGTGCAGCTCAGTTAACACCTCCATCAGAAAGTCCTCTCTCTCTCTTGAGCCACCTCTGAACCACCACCGAGAGATAAACCTCCACGCTGCAGGGCCCAGTTTAGGATGTTGATGGTTTGGGATCTTATTTCCTTTTTGCCTGTGATACGGCTCGGCTCAGAACGATGTGCAGCTTGAACTTATTGATCGTCAACTTGATACACTGCTGGCGCGCTGCGTTACATCTGTATCTGTGCTGGGGTTCTATTAATATTCTCGGAGTGTAGAAAGTGTCCACAGTTGAAGAGACACGCTCGGAGGAAGCTGTGGATCGACGTGCACATGAGAAGGAAACTGAAGACGCTGTTTGTCAAATAAACATCCGTCAGTGGAGCGAACAGACGCGTCAGCAGTTACATCTGACCTGAACTTTCTTTAAGCTCCTGTTCTCCTCAATGTTAAATAAAAGGCTGTTGACGGCTTGTTCATCAGTGAAGAATGTTTGGAATTTAAAGCATCTCTCTCTTGTTCACTATTTGAAGCTTGATAACTACGAACTGTAATTGTACCCTGAACGTCGACAGCTGCAATCTGTGCTTTTCTAATAAACTTCCAACACGGCTGAATGTAGTTCCTCCCACGCATGAGTTGACAAAACATAGATTTGTGTCGTGATTACTTACATTTAGTCTGCCACTCCTTCCTATGGAGCAATAAACTGAGTAAACAAATCCAACATGACATCTTTTTAAACCATAACAAATATTACACATGTCCAACTAATAAGCGTTTACATGCTCTACATGTCGGAAACATCACTTTCCTCGGACTGTCCATCACTGCAGCCTTCTTAACTTTGCAGAACTTTTACATACAACTTATCAAATGTCTCCTTTGGGCCAAATTAAAACTCCGGACTGAGACACTCAGTCCGGACTCAGTTCGTCCTGATGAGTTTAACTCTGTGAAAGTACTTGTACAATGTGCAGCTCTGGAGGAGCTTTTTGAAGTTTGTAGAAAATAACCTCAGTGATGTAATCATTGCAGGGTTATCTCAGCCCGAGCTTTGGGCCTGTGTTTCATTGTGGGGGTGTGGACTTTAAAGGATGTGTCCATTTGCCAGGCAGAGACGGCCCTAATGAACGATGCTTTCAAGTGGCAGGAAGTTCAGTATCCAAGGTTTTTCAAAACTCGGACAAATGTATGCAATTTGCCTGCGATACCACAATGTTGGACTGTCCCTTTAAATGACAGGTGGGTCCAGTTCAGTTGTGTATGAGACTTTAAACCTTCATATTTACGGTTAAAGACACTGTTTCAACAGAAGATGGGAAATTAAAACACATCAAGGCTCAACAGTCTCCTGAGAAAATCACATTTAAATTCACTAGACTCAGATTTTTATTTGGATTTGTACCAAAATGCTCACACTCATAAACATCAGTCTCCTGGACAAAGGTATAACATTTGCTAATGCTAATCTTGCAACATGAAAGAAAGTGAAAAATAAATTCCTAGATGCTCTTCCTTGAAATGATCTTTTATTAGCTGCATCGTTCAGCCCTGGTTCTTGATCAGCTGGATCACATGGTCTCTCTCAGGAGCCGGAGTTTCTCAAAAATCCATTATTCTGTGCACTTGAAGACATTTCTCATCCACATTGGTTTGAATATAGAAGGAGAACATTCATTCCTGACCTTGTAACAAGCTGCTACTATTCCACGCTCCACTATATAAATATATATGTATGTATTTATATATAGATAATACGAGTGAATACAGCTCAAGTTTGTCAACACACCACGGATGGGAGCAAACAGCCAGGAGCGAGTCACCCTGAATGTGAGGTCAGTTTGTTATTCATCAGCCGATAATTGAAGATTTGTTGGAAAATGTTTTTCTTTTATTTCCATAATCCTCGGGTTTCATTTTAAAAGTCACTTATGAATCAGTGGAATCGGGACAGAGAACAATCCCCGGCCTGCTCCGCTCACTCCGGCTGACTTCATCAGAGACCTCCCCGAACAATACAATTCCAATATTGTATCACAGTGCTTGAGCAGATAAACAATAATGGCGCATATTTTCTGTTTCAGCAAGTTCCACAGCTCGATATCACCCACTTCACTCCACGTTTCATTTGATTATATCGGGACGGTAAAGAGCTGAGGCAATATCTCCCGGGCGTGGAAATCAAATATGCATACAAACAAAACAAACTCGTCTTTCCGTCCTGCGCCGCTTCAGATTCAAGGTTTCAGATATTCGATTATACTTTGAGGGACTGTTCTGCTGAATGTGTTTGGCTCGTGCAGTGGTCGTTCTTGTCAAGTTAGACGGTTCCTTGAAGAATCCATTACGTTTAAAAAAGAAGAGCACAGCATGGAGCAGAGAGGAATGGAAGAATAAAAAGCCAATAAAATAGAAATCTATCAGACTCCAGCTCCTGTGCGAGTCGAGGCTCAGTAAAGGATTTGTGGCCGTCACCTGCAACATGGTCAGAAATGGTAAATGGTCTTATTTATGAATGTAATTTCTAGTCTTGATGCTTCACTGTACAGTTTCTGTCATTCACACACATTCATACAGTGCATCTACCTGCAGCAACTTTCTCTATGAGAACTGCAGAGGGGAAAGTTGTGGTTCAAGGACATTTCTACATGCGGAGGGAAAAGACTGTGATCGAGCCAACGACTCTGTGTTTAAAGGACCACCCGCCAAACCCCCTGAGCCACAGTTGCTACTCAACACTGCTGCACTTTCTGTTCCTGTGCAGCCTACAAGGCACAAAAGGATGGCGAGCGAGGTAAAAGCAGGTGAGCCGACCACGTAATGACTGCTATTACCAAATGACTGCTGACAAGAAAGCGAGACCCATTAGGGCTTTATTATTGCTGTTGTCAGGCCTTTCTGGTGCAGAGGAAGCCGCGTATTCAAGGACGCACATCCACCCGAGCTTTAAAGATATTCAGATATGACTATACAAAGATCTAATCATGTTGTGGAATGAGACCTGACCTGGTTCCTCGTGTTCTTGCTCTAAAGCAGATCTTATTGACGTGAACCCACACGTCTGTTATGCAGAAGAATTATTCCAACGAATCGGAAAAACCACATTCTTCGTCGCCTTCTTCTTTCCTTTCTCTCTCATTCGTCACTTTGGCTCATTAAGGGAAGTTGTTAACACCTTTCACAAAACTCCTCAGCTGCCACCCCTCCTCCGTCGTCACCACCATTACCAGCGCGACTTCCTCAGTCCCTCTGTTTACCCATTCTCCTGCTATAATAAGGCATCACTCTCACACATCCTCTTTGTTTCACGCTGCTCTCGTTTGCCTCGTCTCCCGGCTTCTCTCTCTCTCTCTCTCTCTCTCTCTCTGTGACAGCTGACTTCCATGCAGTCTCCAGGAAAAAGGCATTTCACTGATGTTTTCACTTCCGTAATTCCACACTATATTTGCAGCTGAAACTCTATTTGGGTGAGAGGAAGAGACGTAACAAAAGTTCACAAATACTTTGCATACAATTTGGAGCTTAGACGGTATTTTCCTGAAACCAAATCCAGGGGCAAATGATTTTAAAATTAGTTTTTGTATATTTGTTAATGAACTGAATTCAACTAGTGGTACTGCAGTTTTTAACCAGAGTCTAATACACAAGATGACAACTGAAAATGAGACTTGCTCCAGCTGTGGAGCTTAGTTTGATTTGTGACAAAATTCCTGGATTTTTCCAAATACCAAATTCTATTAGGAGCCATTCTACGTCCTTCCACCAAGTTTGGTGGAAATCCGTCCGGTAGTTTTTGCGTAATCCCAACTAACTAAGAAACATACACACCAACCAACAAAGAAAACAGACATGACCTCCATTCATTGAAGTTCTGTGGCGATAGACTGTGACATGGAGAACTGGATAACAAGGTGAAAAAGACACTTTTCATTTCACTGAGACTTCAGTGTGTTCTCTGCCTCTTCTTCTTCCTTCTGTCACTTCTCGTCTCTTTCATTCCGTCTCTGCAGGCGACACAGATTCACACTTTCCCACACTGCCCCTGTACGCTTCCACTCTCCCTTCCTCCATCTCAGTGACGGCTCATCTCTTTCATTAACTTGGAGCTTCACTCTTCTCTCCTTCTCGTTTCTCCGGACTCCTGATTCGTTTAGGGTTTCCTCCTCAGTTTAGTCCTGCACCAGTCTTTCTCCGTTCTTGTTTTCCTGATACCAGCGCTCTCACTTTTGATTCCTAGCTTGAGTCGCATTTCCACTTCAGCGGTCGCTTTGCTGGCAAGACTGAAATACTTATAGAGGAAGTGGCAACAAGTATAACACAGAAATATTGGTCCATCATCTGTCCATCATCTGTCGAGAAACGAGCAGACAAATAAAAGCTGGATGCAGGACACAGTAAATGGGTTGTAAAACTTAAATGACACCAGGAATCTGGAAGATGGACGATTCAAAGCTGGCAGTGACGTCGGAGACAAACATCTGCTTTGACGATCACGTCATAAAGTTGAACAAATGAAACCTTCCTGTCATCGGCCGACCTTGTGCTGGCAATTTATGTTTTTAATGCTTTTTAATCACCTCGTTAATCTGTAATTCTCTTTACATCAGACTCAGTCGGATTCATCTGAAGAATCTTGACTGCAGTGACGCCAGAATCAGGCAAAACAACACGTGTGTGAGATATTTACCATTTTACCTTTTCAATGCTGTTTAGTAGGATAACTCAAAAACTACTGAACCGACCGTGAGGCACCGATTTTGTTACGGTTAAATTTTGCACGACACAGAGAAAATGAAATCACTGTTGTTAGTACACAAATGCTCATGGGTGTTTACGAGCCAACGCCCAGATGTTCGATGCACGTCGTAAAGTTGTGGCTGAAAAGGTGAAGCATCACCGTCTTAACTGCCGAAATAAAGAAGGAGAAATATTAGCTTGTTCTAATGGCTGTGAGGTTTCCATCAGCGCTGTTTACTGCAGAGTCGTTTCAGCTCGAAGCGAAAGATGATTTTATCTATTCCCCTTGCAGACAAAGCCAGATGTTGGTGGGTGTAAGTGGATTATTTTGACTAGTGGGAAAAAGGAGGCCACAGCATCGAACACTCGGCTCACTCACCTGTCCGAGGTGAGATTCTTGTTCTGGTTCCTGCCGACAGCAACTGATTGAGATGTTACTGCTCATGTTCAGCAGATGTTCACTTCTCTGCCCATTTTGGCCTGAGATTTGGAAGCAGTGAGATTTCATGTCGGAAGAAATCACGGACAGTCAGAACATTCTAGTTTCTTAGACTGTTTGCTTTTCTTCATATTTCTTGGTTAAGATCAATCTTTCAGCCTTAATTCCAAGCGAGCTGCCCGTCACGTGAGAGATAAACGTGCCACCCCTGGTAAAGAGAGACGAGCAAAGGGAAGCCACAATCCTCCACCCCAGCGCCAGTGCTCACCCTTCCACAACAGAAATTAAAACACACACCTCATTAGAAGAAGCTCCTGAGAGTCTTCATCACAGCTAAAACCAAATGACACGCGTCTTTACACAGTTGCAGCATCAGTCGCCCGTGATCACACTCATCGTCGGTGCCTACGTGCAGCATGAGAGTGCGTTCGCTAACCTTTCACTGCAGCTCAGCGTGGCGCTCTAAATACAGATTCCACATCAGTGACAGCAGGTCCCAGATGAACTCAGGAAACACTTTGCGACATGGGAAAACAGAGCGTGTGTGTGTGTGTGTGTGTGTGTGTGTGTGTGTGTGTGTGTGTGTGTGTGTGTGTGTGTGTGTGTGTGTGTGTGTGTGTGTGTGTGTCACAGTGAAGCAGAGACCTCTCTTCCAGCCCAGGCATCTCGTTGTGATTGCTAATTAGCTTCTTGTCAACAGCCATTCCTGTGTGCTCTCCTGTCACTGCTGTGGCACAGAAACACAGTTGCAGGAATGGAGACACATTTCCCAAACGCACAGGTATACACTTGTTTGTGTGGATGTGAATACACACACACACACACACACACACACACACACACACACACACACACACACACACACACACACACACACACACACACACACACACACACACACTAAATAATGTTTCTCATGGTTATTTTCTTTGTCAATCCATCAAACAATTTGATTTGTTTTGTCTACGACATGTAAGAAACGAATAAAACCCACGGTGACGTATTTACATTCTGTATCGTGTGCAACCAAAAACTCAAAGATATTTAATTTATAATCATAAAATCCATCATCAGCTTCATAGTCAATCAATCAATCAGTTAATCGCTTAGTAAGAAATTAGTTACAGATACAAAAACTTTACATGTAAAAGCCAAGACTGTGTTTGTCCCCATTATTAAGTTCCCCATTCTCTCTTTCACACACACACACACACACACACACACACACACACACACACACACACACACACACACACACACACACACACACACACACACACACACACACACACACACACACACACACACACACAGTGAGTCTAATGAGGTGCAGTACAGTCACCAGGCCCAACAGAACAGTCACAGTGTGTTATTCCTCCAGCGTCTTGAGGTCTGCCGGAGCATCCTCACATTTACTAAACACTTTGCTCCTCTGTCGACTGCGGGCTGTCACATCACCCGGCAGATCCCGCACACGTGCTGATGCATTTTCACTGCAGCTGCTTCACGACGTTCAAAACAAGGAGAGTCACAGCTGGTATCTCGGAGCTATTGTACTGGTCCAGCTTGGAAAACCAACCGGTCTGAAATTTATGAATAAGCAATGTGTGTTTGTTTAATTCCATTTTAGAGCTGATACTTCATATTTGCACCCGGAAACTCAAACGATGCTTTAATTTAATGAGCCAGTTGTTAATCTAATATACAACATGATTTCAAACTGTTGGTGAGATGCTGGTTTTGCTCAGATCTCAGTTGGTGACTAATGGTGACGGAGTCTTTGCTGTAAGAGACACATTTTACTGAGATCAGACAGACAACGTCCCAAGATTTCATTTTAACTTTATTTTATTCCCCTCTGTTTGATGATTGGACTTATTATCTTTCTCTGGTTTTGATTGTTCTTCTGTCGAGAAATAAAGTTTATTATCATTAGTATAATACATGTGTCTACATGTGTTGTTTGATAGAGGGAGTGTGTTTTGTTGTCTGTGTTGTGGATGCGTGGATAAAAACTTCCACTGTTTACTTCAATCAACATGTTATCCGAACACCTCTGAAACTATCGATTCTGACACCTCATTGGGAAACAGATCACAAACAAGAACATGCAAAACTGCAAATGAAAGTCAAAAGCTAAAAGGAAAGAATTCAGGGGACTTTCCAGACTAAAATCCCCCGACACTCTCACACACAGTCCGAGTGCGTAATGAAAATGTGGTCACCGTCTCTCTCATTTTACTCCACTTAGTAGATTCCTACATTTCCCAGAAGTGAGAGCACGTCCCTGAACGTGAATCGGATATTCAGCGAGTGAGCCGGACACACGGGAGGATGCAGACGTCTACATGGAAATCTGCAGCAGAGGGAAAGTTAATCCAGTGAAGATACGGAGTCTCACTCAGAATACAAACACTGATCTGTGGCCGCAATGCATTCTGGTCAACCGATGGAATCTATGGTTTAGATTTAGGCTTTAGATTGTTTTTGTCGCCGGTAGAAATATAACAAATACAAGAACTGCATATATAATAGGAACCTAATTTACTCAATATAGTATTTCTCTGCTGGCATCAGTACAACAACCCTGAACCAGGAAGGAAAGAAATGCTAAACAACACAGTTATAGATTTTTCTTATTCCTCACTTTGAATCCTGAATACAACTAAACAGACAACTGTGCGGTCTAACTGGTCCCAATATTAAAGAAATGTATCCCAGCTACTTTCCAGTATACGTAAGAACAAATGACTACTTCAGTCCAAACCCCTCAGAACCTGTGAGGCTCAAATAAAGACTGGATTAAACCCTCCACTTGGCTGGAAGATACGATCAGTAGGGACAGGACTGTGTGTGTGTGTGTGTGTGTGTGTGTGTGTGTGTGTGTGTGTGTGTGTGTGTGTGTGTGTGTGTGTGTGTGTGTGTGTGTGTCAGGGGCAGCGGTGTCAGTGGAGTGCAGTGTGTGGTGAGATGACACATTAGCCCATATTTGTTCACATCGGAGCTGTTTCAGTTGAACAGACTGAGCGATTGTCCTGAAGTCGACAACCAGACGCTCGAGCTTCCTCAGGGCCACAGCAAGGGTCTGCAGTTAGAAAAGAGAACTGACTCACAGAGGAAGTGAAAGCAGGGAAACGAATGGGTGCAACCATGAGGAGGTTCTGACTGAATCTGTTTTCAGACACAAACTCCTGAAATGTGCAGGAGCTTCTTCAGAAGATTGAGGGAGAGCGAGGAACAGGTGAAATCTAAGGTTTAAAGGAGGGATGATGGCAAGAAAAGAGGAATTTGACATTTAAGGACTCGTTCTTGCTCTTGAGTGAAGGTCGTGGTTTTTATATTCTTCTTCAGAGGATGATAAACACTGCAAATATGAGGTAGATCATTTTATGTGTGGTGACGTTACATCGATATCGGATCGGATCAACTTGATCTCTTCTGTATTTTATGTCTTCATATGCATGAGGAGGTCACAGCTGGAGCAACAGCTGTGCTCTAGTCAGACCAACATGTTTCACCTTGTGGTTTTCATTAGCGTCAAACGTTCCTCCGATTTCTCCTCTTTTCCATTCACCTCGTTGAGCCAGAAATTCCTGTTTGTGGTGTAAACGGCTTAATTTCTGTCTCTAATGTTTCTCTCTGAATCACATGACCAACATTTTGACCCTGAGTTTAATGAGGAGCCATGAAAACTGAGAAGGAATAAAAAAAAAAAAACTAAAAATAATCTGTGAGCCAGGGATGCAGATTTGATCATTTGTGAACTGGGTTGCTGGGGCCCTCAGGGTACAAGATGTTTGAAGCCACTGGTTTAGCGCCGTCCTCCAGCCCCGCAGCTACCTCACAAACAAGTTCAACTGCTTCAGACAGGCCGTGCATGCAAAACATACATCGCTGTATGATGTGCGTTGCTGTGCGCGCCCTCGGTTAACTGGAGTCAGGAGAGGTGGAGATAATCTGACATCACTATTACAAATGGACATTTCAGAAATACAAAATGGGGTGATGAGGCCAATGGATGCAGCCTTTAATCCATGCCAATGCAAATGGACCCCAAGGTCACTAACATAACACTGCAGCAGCCTCTGGCCAGGACAGATTGACGAGGAACAAGCCTGTGAAATGGGGTCTTTCATAGTCTGGCAGAGTACAGAGCGCACTGTGTAATATAATGGCCTGGAGCCCGTGGCAGGCTCAGGGGGGAATTAGCTGGAGCATGGGCCACATCAAAGTTTCTGGAGCACAATGTGTGTTTTTTTTTTGTTTTTTTTAAACCATCACCCCACTGACCCGGGAGGATTCACAAAATAACCACAAGGATATCGTGACAGAGCGATAATGAGTGAGTGTTTCACCACGTTTCTTTAAAAGCTGCTGTAATTGTTCTCATTATTTTTCGGCAGGCACTCACAGCTCAGCGGGCTTTGAGTAGAAGACGTTAAAACAAATTTCAACTCTTGAAATTTCGCTTCAGACGGTTGCATAGCAACAGCAGCACCTACATTTGGGGGGGGGGTGCTCAGCTGCATCCAGAGAGGTCGACTGGACACGAGGGCTTTGATGTTAATAATGAAGCTGTGGTCGGTGCTGCAGCGGAGCGAACAATGAGAGGGTCTGAAATGGAATGATACAGATCAAGTGGACTCTCCTGCCGGTGCGGCCGAGCCGGGCGATTACCGCCGCCACCGGCTACATAGTTTGAAGAACACACTGATAGAGAAACTTTGAGATTCAAATGTTTAACCCGTCTCAAATTTCTCTACGAGCACAAACCCGCGTCGTTTCTGGAGCCTTTAACTCAGCACCACGCCGTCCCTGCAGTGTAACGGCTTGATTAGAGAAACACACACTTCACACACACACTTCACACAAACTCCAGAGGGTCTTTTCCATCGCATCGGTTGCTGTATTAAAGTGACAATCAAAACTCAAAGACGGTTTCATTTTCAGAGACGGGCTGATATTTGCGACTCAAAGTGCTCGAACTGTCAGAGGCAAGCTTTGTACTTTCAGATTTAAAAAAGAAGATCCGTGGTCAGAGTTTTCTCTCCCATTTTAGTTAATGTTTTCACTCTTTAACGTTATTGCTGCAGCAGTACTCGGGGGTAATTTCCCGGTTTAGGTCCTGGTTCGTCTGTTAATGTTCAGCAGCAGGTTGTGTAATGATTAAAGGACTAATTGTACACAGCGGAGCCACATTATTCTCTACAGTTTTAGTTTCTGCAAAAAAAAGGAGGTTGCAGCTCTCAATTCCTCTCAACCTGAACATTTTCCTGCTGAGGTGGCCTTTCACTGCTGAATGAACACAAGCCCTGCACAATGCTGGTTAGCTAATACCTACAATAATCTCTTTAACCCTTTACAGTCCTGCGGTACGAGCGCCGACTGATCCCAACACCAACGGGGAGGCGGAGTCGTTCTCCTCCATCGGCTTCGAACAGCAGATCCACCTCTCTCTCTCTCTCTCTCTCTCTCTCTCTCTCTCTCTCTCTCTCTCCCTCCCTCCCTCTCTCACATCTGATGAACTCACTCCCATTCTCTTCCAGACCTTCTCTCTTCATTTAACTAACTGGCTCCGTTTCTTAACACGGCCTGGACGTCTCTCCTTCTGCTTCTCCTGTTTGAATCCGCAGCACTCCAATTAGTGGGAATGGGAGGCTCTTCTCTGTCGCGGCCCCAATTTGGGATTTGGGCTGATAAGCAGAAAGCGTTTTTGCATAAAAAGCTTGCCTGGTGCAGCGTTAATGAATTACCCTCCAACCCCTGTTTCATTAAACACGTGCAGGCGGGATAATGGAATTCAGTGAAATCACAGGTGCCCCAGATACTGTACACTTGTGTAAGGTTGAGGTTTTACATCACTTACTACTAATGTGCTGCAGGAAGGTCTGTGCACTAATAGCTGAGGAGTTCAGTTCTGTTCAGTGACTTTAAGTTTGATTAAATTCCCTCAAAACTGTTCTGCACAGTACTTCAGGTACAGAACATTTCATACTAAACTTTAAAGATTTACCAACTTCACACAAGACAATAATTCTTATCCTTAAACCTTTGATTCTCTGCCGATGTCAAGTCCAATACATAATCTCACACATGTCAAATGTGACGGATGCATTATTTAGTTCAGGTTTAAAATAAAAGCCGTCATGTTGATATGTAAAAACCTAGCACTGGTTGAAGTTAAAGCACCGCAGGTCAAAGTTTCTGTGACTGTGAAAAGTTAAGAGAGTAGAAGATGAAGTAATGTCCAAAGGGCCAAAAGTTGAAGATGAAAAATTCTTTTAGACATTTTAAGCTAGATTAGTGTTTTTTTTGTGTCAGAGTGAAGAAAGGAAATGAGCAGCCGACAAAAGTTTGGGCCCCCCAAGAGATTTGAGCTCTCAAGGTCTAAGACCTTAATTAGCTCGTTAGGCTTGTTCACAATCACAGCGAGGAAAGGCCAAGAGATGCAAATTTCAAAGCTTTAGAAATAGTCTGACTCCTCAAACCTTGTCCTCACTATCAGCAGCCATGGGCTCATCGAGGCAGCTGCCTTGCTTTAGTGTGACCTTCAGGCAGAAGAAACCTTTGGTGCCTCCTAACAACAAAATCCATCAACAGATATTTGCAAAAGGAGCAAAGCAGCTAAAAGGGGTCCAGAGTTTCATGGAAAGAACACAGCTCCCGCCGCTGAGCATGGGGTTGGATCGATCCTGCTTTGGGTTTGTGTTCCAGCCACAGCTACAGGGAACATTTCACTGGTGGAGGAAAGAATGGATCCAATTAAATACCAGCAGATTCTGGGACAGTCTATGGAAAAGATGAAGATAAAGGTCTGGTTGTAAGATGGCTTCTACACCTCAAAGTCCACAGTGGACGACATGAAGAGTGTCAGTCCCCTGAACCACAACATCATGGAAAATCTGTGGTTAGAACTCTAAAGAGCAGCTGATGCAACACAAACCAAGAACATTACAAATCTAGAAGCCATTTGTAGGGAGTGATGGAAAGAAAGGCCTCAAACAAGAATCGAAAGAATGACGACAATGAGGGAGGTTAGCGTTTCTCTGTAAACCAGCAGACAAAACGTTTCTGTAGATGTCCAAGTTCGTTCTGCTGCTACCGTCATGAGTTATATCATCAATAGAGATTAATGAGCCTGTTCCTGAAGCAGCCGTGACTCGTATGTTCTGGATCATGAGCAGATTATGTGATTCTCAGAATCTTAGACCATCAATGACTGTTGAAGTTAACTCATCTCCTGATTCTGATATCTAGTTGTATGTATATATTCTGTCTTCTTCGGCTGTGCAAAGTTAACGCAAAGAAAGACTGAAAGTTTGGTTTGTACTCACACAGGTTCCCATGGACCCAAACAATTCCATAAAACAATCTCCTCCTGTGAAGCAAATCCGCTTCGTGACTTCAGCTTTGGTGAACGTTGACCCGAGGTATTTGTCGACACTCGCTCATGTACGCTAGGGCCTGACGACAGATAACAAAACAAATATTGCTCGGACCCAAGAGTTGATGCAGACAGAAATCTGGCTTTCATTAACTAAGGTGCCATATTTCACATTCTGCAAATAAAACAAAGTGTAAAACCAAAAGGTTGTGGGTTCTTGGGTAGTTTTGTTTTCCCATCCTCATATGGATAGAACTTTATATGAATGATCATGATTAAGATCTCATGTTACTCAAGAATATATTTATTTCAGAAATCTGATAGAAGAAGCCGTCTGCGGGTGAATTGATCGTATTGTGGACGTCAGACTTTGTGGAGCTCAGTAAAGCTGCTGCTAAAACACAGATGTAACAGCTTCAATCCTCTTTTATTGGCAACAAGGCCTAATGACACTCGATCTTTAGTCCTTTAAGACTGTTTTCTCTCCTTTTATCCTCTTACTTGTTTTACTCTCACCCTCTCACTTGACTCTTCCCTTGCTGTCTGTCCCACTCACTCCCTCCTCTTCCTCGTCTCTCCATCTGAATAAATAAACGCAGAGATGGGCCGAGGACGAAAGAACACAAGAGGAGAGAGAGAGAGAGAGAGAGGAGAGGAGAAACTAGGGCACTCTAACCTGGATACATCGTCCAAAGCAATTTGCTCAGACAGAGAGCGAGGCAGAGAGGAGGAGGAAAACAAGGAGCTTAAGAGCATCTCCGCTAAAGAGGGGATGGCTTTGAGAAAACAAGCAAAGTGGACTGACAAACTGAACCACAGAGAGGGACGGAGACGTGGAGGAAGAGAGTGTTGGTAAAATGACAAAATGGACAGGGCGAGCTGGGTGGGTGGGGGTGGGGGGGAGAGAGGGAGAGAGATGAAGATCCACAACCCTCAATTTGCCTTTTTACTGAAAAACTAAATGATGGTTTAACAGAGAAATACTGTCAGTAAAAGCTGCAACAACAAACACAGATGTGGACCCTGACACTGATGCTTTCAGTCAGTTGCCATTTTACAGTTGTTTATTTTAATATCTTTGTATTTACAAGGGGAAAAAAGGAATAAATTCCAAACCGTCTTAGTTTCAGCTTCTCAATGGTGCTGCTTTAATTACCGTCGCCTTTGTTTTGACTGTCACTTGTCTCTTGGTTTTTGTTCTTTTCAGGCTCAGGCACCACACACACTCTAAAAGAAGTGACCCAGGGATCTGAGATACCGTGGATTGACTTCCACTGTTTTCTATCACGTTACAGATGCAGTGATGAATCTGATAATCCCGAAAAATAATCACAGATTTATCTTTAATGAGGATAATTATTAGCGAGGAAAGACAAACAAGGAAAGACGGCTCGTATCAATGTTTACAGCAGCCAGAGGAATTCATCAGCTACAAAATAAATTAACAACAGGTGATTTATTCCAGAAACAGACTCAGTGGTAAGAATGGCAGGAAATCTTATAACTCCCCTTAAATTCAAACTGCACCAGATTACACACACTCATAAATATCAGTTCCCTGAACCATGAATTATTCCCTCGGAAATCTGTGTAAATGTCAAAAAACTTAATTAAGAAATTCCTGGATGTGCTGCTTTGTCAAGGATCAAATTCAACGGCTTCTTTCCGAGCTAGTTCGTCCCATTCGTCCACCGAGTTTGTGGAAAGTAGTTTTTGCTTGACCCAGCTGACAGAAGAGCAAACCAACCAACCAACCAACCAACCGATGGGTGAAAACGTGCTCAGAGAAATGTCGTCAAACGTGAAGGAAGATATTTATGGAAATAAATTTATGGAGACAAAGAGGAACAGAGGTCACAGCTTAAAACAGCTGCCAACCAGCTTCCAACCTAATTACGACTTGTGTCGTTTTAGTCGTGCATTCGCAAAACCAAACCCATTTTTTCCATCAACAATTCATAAGCAGTGCAGTGAAGTGCGCTGCTGTTACGGCCTTTTAGCAGTGACACACACTTAGGAGGGAGATAAGAGGAAGAGAGCGTGGAGGGCGGATCAGGTGCAACTGGAGAAGGTAAACGGAGTAGCACTGAGTGGAAATATAGGGTCCTCTTACAAAGAGAGGGTGAAAATAGAAGGAGGTGGGTTAATGAAAAGTCACCGGACACACCCACGTCAAGCACGGATGAGAGGGGCCGAATAAATAGGTGACGCCAGGCGGAGCTACTCGCTTTCAAAATGTCAGGTCGTTTGAACCTGGATTTTAACCTCACAGGGGACAAGTGCATTGATTTTCTTGGGGACTTTAAATCAGCCAGTTTCCTCAAAATTCATCGGGAATGCGACAGGATGAAGAAGACGCACAGAGGAGGTGGGAAACGTAGCCGAGCGATGATGAAATGTGGGATTGGGAGGAATAAAGATGAGTGGCCCCAGAGGCCGGGGAGAGAATGAGGAGCCACGCACCAAGATGAGATGGAGGCAGGGGAAAGATGAAAAGATGGAGTGATAGTGGAATGAACTCAAGTGAGCGTGGGGTTGAAGGTGAGATGGAAGTAAAGATTGAAAAATGGGGATTCGGTGGAAAATGGATGAACGGTGGGTAACAAGTGGGGGGGGGGGGGGGTAAAGGTAGAGAAGAGGGAATAAGACAAAATGAACTTGGGAGACAGCGGCAGAAAATGAGACAATGAGGAGGATGATAACGCACAGAGGATGGTGGGAGAGACGGCAGCACAGGGAGGGAGGGAGGCGAGCGACTAAAGAGGAGGAAAGGGGAGCACAGTGACATGAGGAGAGAGAGGAGGACGAGGGGGGGTGGCTCCTCGGAGATAGGCCATTAATAATCCATGGAGCCTTAAGTACTCCTATTGAGGTAGAAAATCACTCCTGTGAGCCTGGAAGCCGCCGCCATCCTCCCTCTGCCCTCCTGGCTCATTCCTCTGCCGCTCCTAAACATGGCCTCTTTTCTTTTGTTTCTCTGCGTGTGTTTTACGGCATCAGGAGTTTTTATCGAGTTGCGCCGTTTGCTCGAAACGTGGAGTCAATCTCTCTCAAGGCACCTGTACACTGTGCAATAACAGCAATCTCGCAGGTTCAGTGCTCTTCACGCTGAGCAAGGTGGTCCGGTTAAAAAAAGTCCCAGTCCCAATCTGCGTCAGACGACAACATCGGTTTGCAGGCCTGTCGGGTGGTGTGATGAATACCTGATGAGTTTCACAGAAGGGAAAAAGAAAGACTTTCTGTTGCCTTTGCCACACCCTTCCTTATATTTTTGCTTTGCAGGCTCGAGTCTCAACCCACCGTGACGTCACCCACTGGTTGTTATGGGGGTGGAGCCTGACTAAGACCTCGAGGACACTGGAAACCCACCTACACCTGCAACCTCTACCCATTGGATGGTCCTCGATAGGATAAGTGGTAAAGATAAGGGATGGATGGACTGGTATCGAACCATTAGAAACTGTTCCAGCTCTTTCAAACATATCATACATTCTTCCTGAGGGGGTTTAGTTTGCACATTTACGGACTTCTCGTAAAAGTTACGATCCAGACTTCATTTTTTGACCTTGGAGGCAGCAGTTGGCAAAACAATGTCACCACATGACTGTTAGCAGCTGTTGGAGTGTTAGCGGATATCACACAATTGTGCTCCAGTGTCGACTCAAGCTGTAGCGGCGCTCACGCTGTGAGAATGTCAGACTATTGACGCAGGCACGCTCGGGCAGCCAAAGGTCTAACTTTGTAAGTTAGTCAGTGGGTCTTCATCCATTTCCCTCACTGTGTGTGACAAGTTTTTGTATTTTGCACAGTCATGCACACAAACATCCAGATTACAGTTTTCTCCACTGAGCAGATTTCTTAAATGTCACCGGATACCTGGTTTCTCTATTCAGGGCAGGATTCCTTGGTTCAGCCACAGATTTCTCTTTGACAAAGTAGATCTCCTGACGTGCGCACAGTACACCATGTACAATTACAAGTATAGACCCGCTGCATTAAAGCAGAGATCATTTCATACAGCGACTCATTAAGAGTGAAGGCAGAGAATAAAGCCGCATTCTAAAACCTACGTTTAAAAACAAGCTCCTTAAACCGGGGGGTTTTCTGAAGGGCACACTGAACTGCCAGCATTTAAAAAACAGATGTCCTAAGCAGATAGAGGTATGAAAGTAAAACCTTTGAAAACATTTGGCTTTCATCGGTTTCTTTTAACCTTGTCAACATTTCCAAAATCAAACAACAACCTGATCAGCCATCGTCTGAAATGCTACTTTAAAAACTTTTTAGCAGAATAAGAGCGCTAACAAACAAATTACAGGGTTTTTTTAAATGCATTTTGCTTTTCCCTTGAGTATTTCAGCGAATCACATGAAAGCGATGACGTTGTGGATGAGATGCACACGGTCTAAATAGGTTAAAATAATTCCACTCAGACTGAAGCAAACACAAAGTGGCCTCAACATTATATTATAATATTTCCACCATTTAAATACTAACAGAAAACTGTGATTCTGGAACAAGGTCAGCAGAGCACACATCTGACTAATAACCTGCTGCATGGATTTACAGGAGCAGTTATTACGGTGCATGGAGAGTTAACCCACGCATCCTGCAGTCGCTGAGTTACCGTAGTGCATGTGTTTAAAAATCCTGAGTGATGAGAGAAGATTTCACGACGTTTCCCTGATGATTGTTGACTTTCATGTCAGACACTCTGAAGTTTCACAGAGCGTAAATGTCTTTTTTTCTCTCCGCCCACCATTTATATACACCTTCCTTTCTCCCCCGATGCCTCCCCAGTCCTCACCCCTTCCTCCCCAGGCAATCACCATTTGAACGTCTATTAAATTGGGGTCAAGTCGGAGATCACACAACACGTCGCAACTTGCATTTAATTGCAATTTCCTCTCAGGTTTTCATATGGACTGTTTAATTTCTCCCTTTTCCTTCTCTCTTTCTCTCTTCCTCTCCCCTCGTGGCATCTCGCTCATTGTCTTTGTCTATTAATGCTCTGGTCACTTCTCTGTCTCATCTGGTCACTTCTCTGTCTCATCACACAGACAGAGAGAGAGCATATATATATATTCAGGAATATATTCGAGCTGTAGCGGCGCTCACGCTGTGAGAATGTCAGACTATTGACGCAGCTCCACCCATGGAAAAGCTCCACCCATCTATTAAAAAACCCTGAGAAATAAGACGCCACAGTACCGCCCACCGTTTGACTGACAGGTGCTACACAGGAATATTACAGCGACGAGCATCAAAGAGATAAAATCAACAAAGAATTGAACTTCATGACGTGAGGACGGCAGAAACAAATCAACCTCGTCTCTCGGTCTTGGTTTTGTTTCCGTATTCAATGTCATAATTCACAAAAAGAGACAGAGAGGGAATAAATGGAAGAAAGCATCATGTGAAGTTGTCGCTCTGCAGGACTCTGACTGGTGACAACAATGAATTCATGAAAAGCTAAAGATGAGAAAATGAATGAAAGAGATGACAGGGAGGAGCCAGGACGGGACAGGGTGGGAATAAAGGAGAAAACGAGGGAGACGGCGATAATATACAAATGGGATGAGGTTGAATATCAATAAAACAAAACGGAAGTGAATTAGGACTTTAAAGAGAAAGCAGTTTAAGGGGGAAAGAGGTAAACAGGGTCAAAAGGCAGAGGGAGTCTGGGGGAGAGAGAGAGAGATAAAGATGGAAACAGAGAAAAAGAGAAAGCGGATTTGACAGGTGGAAGGGAAAAGGAAAAACACAGCATAGGGAATGAGGAAGAACAGAGTCAGGGGCTGAAGCCAGCGAGGCGTTGCCTGAGGCAAAGCTATTGTCTGTGTGTGCGTGTGCATGTGCGTTTGTGTGTGAGTCTGTGTGTGTGCGTGTGTGTCTGTGTGTGGTGTTTACACTCAGCTGAAGGTATTTTCAGTGCCAGAAAACATAGTTGGTGGACGGTTGCCAGCGTTGCTCCCCATCCCTTTGCTTTTCTGTCACTCTGGCCCTGAATCCCTCATCTCCTCCTCTATTCTAACGTCTACATTTTGAAAAGTGTAATCCTGTTGAGGTAAGCCGACCACAAAGCGCGTCTGAAAGAGGATATGATTATTTCCGTTCAGCGACATCTTCGTGTTGTCACGTGATGTTCGGCGGACTTCATTTTCTCTGTGTACGTGTTGTTCCATGTGCGGTTTATGTAAACGTGAACATGGAGCACTGAGGCACATAGAAATGCTATGATGCATTCATGCTCCGTCAAATGTATTGGGTAATGTGGTCTCCCTAAGATTAGCTTCTTCAGACCCCATCCTTTGTTCATTCAAACTGAAAAACAGCTTGTGTTTCTTTTGGAGATGCCATCCTGAGAGTTCAGATGAGCACTGTGTCACAAACATCTACCAGAAACCTGGGCTTGCATGCACGTGATTGGTCGACTCAGCACCTTTGTGTTGTTTTCTGGCTAAAGGTGAATCAGGTTTAAAAATGTCTTTGCAACACGATCCTGCTCTTTTGTTTTTGGTGTTTTTTTCTCTACACTGGCTCATCCAAGGGGCTAAAGTGGTCTCACAGTAAAATATTCAAATGTGTGGGTGTCAGGTCTTATTTTTACCAGATGCAGATTGCAATTG
Organism: Verasper variegatus; assembly: GCA_026259375.1. Lineage (NCBI taxonomy): Eukaryota > Metazoa > Chordata > Actinopteri > Pleuronectiformes > Pleuronectidae > Verasper > Verasper variegatus. The sequence goes on along the minus strand of CM048038.1, from coordinate 1,816,015 downwards.
AATCTGTTCAAATCTCAGTGGAGTCAAGTCCGAGTCAAATGTTTGAGATCGACGTCTGACTGAAACTTCTCAAACAAAACCTTCTATGTTTCTGCTTCACCCCACGTTTTGATTTCCGCAGACGCCGATGTGCGCTCATGTGCATCGATTTCATCGCTTTAACCTCAAACTGCTAAATTTACATCTCGAGGAAAAGCATCGCCAACATGCTCGTGAATTCATCATCTCTGACTTATACGTCTCACCAGTGAGCAGAATACATATGTCCCCAAACAGCATGAATCACTGCCAGTTTGGCTAATCCTTCTCACACTGCTGCAACTATAGGCCAAGTTGTGAGTCAGTGGCTTTAAGTCCGGAACAAACTGAAGCTGAACTGACTTAATCCCTAAACTGCTGCAGATTCCACTGATCACATTTCTGTTCCTTCGTCCCATTCGGAGACGTTTGATTTGATCGTTGACTTTCTGACTCATCTCAGTCGTCGACTAGCGTGGTCTATGTTCTAACTGGCTCGCTTGATCATGGCTAACATGCATTTTATAAGATATATATGGCGAACAATTTACTTCGGGGAATGACATCTGTGCTGTGTTTGAACTTTGGTGCAGATGCAAATAAATAAATAGATATCGTGAATTTAACTGGAGTTTCATCATTGGGCAGTTGGACCTTGGTGGAGGTTCATGCTCTAATGTGTAACATCCCCACTTAATGGTGGTTGTTTTAAATTTATATAAATAAACTTTGACTTTTAATTTTGTTCGTTGTAAAAACAAAGTCCTAATTATCAGGTTATCTAATATACAATTCATTTGGGGGCTCATGGTTTTTTTGGTCCCTATGAGAATGTGGCTGTTTTTACTGCTCCATCGCTTCCTGATTTGTTTCTTCTCATATCAGTAAAGACCGAAACATCACATCGGGTGTCCAACTTCACAGCCCGAAGAATCTTACAACACATCCATCGAGATGCCGAACGCCACATTAGCACCTTGCTGTACTCGTTCAGCCGTTCACAGGGAATCAAACCTCAAATCCCACCCGTGTGACGCTCTACCCGCTGAGCATCACGGCTCCATGTTCACAGTAGGAATTACAATCCCCAAACGACCACACAGTTTATGAAATAACACTAATCTGCTAATGCTATCGCACCGCGCTGCCAATACTTGTAACGTTGCCAGTGGCCGGCTCATTGTGGCAAACTCAGTCCTGAGGTCTCCTGCAATCCCCTCCATTTTTCTTCTGCCTCTAAATCGCTTCCTCCCTCTTTCCCCCTGCAGCGGCCGAAAAAAGAAAAACAACATTGGCACGCGCTGCTGCTGAGCTCACTCACATCCAGCCATGACAAACACAGCCAGCCGAGATGCACAGCAAGGCAATCAGGCATACAGACAACCAGAGAGAGGGAGGGAGGGAGGGAGAGAGAGAGAAACACGACGACTGAGGAAACTGCAGAAAAATAGAGATGGAGGCCTGAAGCCCGGGGGCCTCATAGGGCTGTTGGTAAATAGATGGGTTCAGGGGAGGGAGGGGAGGGTCCCACTGTTCCTCCCCATGTCACTCCCCTCTGTCGTCTCTCAAACATGCACCAGTGCTCTCCGTGCACAGAAGCAATGTGCAGACGCACGATAAACCGGCCAGGCGAGGACGAAACAAGCCGAAAACACGAAAGGCAAATTCACAAACTGATACGCATCTGTTTATCTTTACGTGCTGATTTCACTGGCGTCTCTTCTCTCTCTGTCTCCATCTATCCCTCCATCCTCTCGTCCTTTTTCACCCCTCTGACTGAGCGCCTCGTCTCTTCTGCGTTTGCATTTCAACCACGCACCAGCCGAGGAGATTGTCACGATCCCTGTGACGGCGAGCTGCTCGTGACATCATGCTGGGTTCAAACGCCGGTCACGACCTGTGGTGCGTGTCGTCCGTTTTCTCTCTTTCTTTCCCTCAAACAACTTCAGAATTTTTTTTACCTTCGACTGAGGCAAAAGTGGATATTAAAAATACATCAGCTTTCCACATTAGCCCGTGGGCAGAGAATTCTTTTATACACACATTCACTTAAATGATTATCAGCGACCCCCCCGCACCAACATACACTCTAATCCACTTCACACGCACGCTCCTGACTCCGTCGTGACCTGCCCTGACCCCCATTTGTTTTATATTGTCGTCTCCGTGTTTCATTTCTTCCAGATCGACTCCGAACAGCACAGCCCCCTCCCATAAATCCTGCGTGAAAAGGATCGAACATCAATGAAGTGCTCCTTGAAAGAGTACGAAGGGTCGCCCACTCTGAATCCCTCAACCAAACAGCGACGGAGAAATGGAGCTCCATCACAACCCACCACTGGCCTCGCTGACGAAGTGCATGTTGCGTCGTATCTGTTCAGCACCGCCGAGGTGAAGCCAGCAGATGAAGTGGTGGAAAATGGCAGCGGGGCGAGGTGTGTGCGGCGTCGGACGGCATTTTTCTCAAACTGACACACGAGACCTCTCAGGTCGGCCGAGAAAATTCTCCTCTTTTGATGTAGTGCACCACCGTAGCCCCCCCACACACTCTGCTCGCCGGTGGATGGGTTCATCTATCATTCCTTAAAACAGTGAAAGTCGCCATTATGGAGCAGCCTGAGGTGCCAGGACTGCAGGTAACATTTTTCAAATGTCAGTGGGTGGATTTTGGTTGAAATGGTCATTGGGAAGGTTCCAAAAAGAAAACCACCAAGACCAAAATGAAACAAAATCTGGTGAAAGCAGTAGTTTTGTTTAAAAATTGCAAATAGTTGTGTTGATATTGAATTGAATGTTGATTATACAAATAAAGACGGTTATTTAAGTTGGTCTCTCTCTCCTTATGAGCCCATGTTGAATGACTCGATACCGGCTATTGTTCATTTGCCTGAGAGTCAGATTATTTCCTACTTAGTATCTTAATGTGGCACCGGTTGCTCTACAAAGAACGACATTATGACTCATAACCATGTTTGTCCCTCATTGTGGCACTGGAAGGAAAAAATGCTGCTTACTGCTCAGGCAGATTCTATTCAGTGCTTATAATAAAGCTCGCTGGAGGAAAAGGTCAGGAAATCTACAGGCTACTGTGTCTAAAAAGAACTAAAGAAAAATTCATTTATTTTTTGTTTGTTGTCGACACAAAGCTGTTGAAAGAAAAAGGAAAATTCAACTGGGAATGATGGTATTTGGCTCCTTCCCCGGACAAGAGAACCAGACTCGTCTCGAACAATTAACTGCTTGAGTGTTAAAGTTCGTCTCTGAGAGGAATTATTCCCATGAGAGACGTGAAGACAAAAAAACAAACCAAAAAGCGTGTGTGGTTGTATGTACAACAACAGAAAACTCTGGTGAGCGTTCAGGCGATGGGAGGAGCAGCATGCAGAGGCAGGATGGAACGTAGGAAGTTCGCTTCCTGCACATCGACACCAGCGTCGGCCCGTGTTACTCTTAACGAATCTAATCACAAAACAAAAACCTGATGTTACACGTTACGTCTAAGTCATTGTCTTCCTGAGAATCCAGACCAGCCTGGGAACATGTGAGTGTCACTGTGCTCTCGTTAGCAGGATGGGAATCATTCACTTTGCCTATTTCTGGTTAGATCTTCTCTTCCTCCCCCTCCGCTGCCATTTCCTTCACCTTCATCTTTTTTCCCTCCTCTCTTCTGTCAATTGTCTTTTTCTTCCAAAAGCCCCCCCCATGTCTCCCACCTCCTATTTATATCTAGAAACCTACCTCCTTCTCCTTCTTTGACTTTACTTCCTCCTTTTCTCAATCCTCTCCATCTTTCTCTATCCCCTCCTCCTGCATCCCTCTGTTCCTCCATCACTCTCTCTCGGATCACAGCTGAATGATGAATGTCTCTTATATCCATCACCACCTGCCAGCCTGTGTGTGTGTGTGTGTGTGTGTGTGTGTGTGTGTGTGTGTGTGTGTGTGTGTGTGTGTAAACGTGCAGATTCATGCACAGATCAGTGTCTGCACGAGTGTTTCCATGCTCGTACAAATTGTTGCCACGCCAGCCTCATCGACCGACATGACCACTCCACTATCTCAACCGGCGCCAACTCAGGTTCCAGGCGACAATTAAATCTGCGCCCCACAGGACGGTCGTCTGGCAGAAAACAAACACACCTGCTCTAGCCGGGGTTCTGCAGAGGAATGACATGCACCCACCTGTCAGGCGGGTCTGGCAGGGTTTGATACCTTGCACTACCTGTTCAGTAAGTCCCCCCTGCACCAGCTACAGCAAGTGTTGGCTGAGTTCACGGTTTAACAGGCTGGAGATTTGCTCAAAGGGAAACAGTAAATCAATGTCTTGATGATTTATCTTGATTTATTTTTGCCCTAATTGCTTCACAAAGGGGTTTGAGTTTATGTAATCAAACACCTGGACGCTGCCCACTGCAACCACAGCTCCCACACGCCCGGCGACGCAGGGCTGAGTGTTTTGCTCGAAAAGGTAATTTGGTGGTAATTGTTCAGGGCAGGCTTTTGTCAATCTGCCAGCGCCTTTTAAACATTCAAGTCAGTGCGGAGCGACCACGAGCAGGATGGAAAGCCTCGGCTGTACTCGGAGCCTCGAGCCTTTAAAAGCAACACGACTGCTCTCTGGCAACAGTTTAACTTCCAGGTCCGGAGGTGTCAGCTGTATTTTACTGTAGGTTGACTGGTTGGGAGCTGGTGGGAGTTTATCTGCTGCTGCACCATAAGGCTTTTTCTTTGTTGTTTGCTTTTTAATTTCATCATTACCACGTTTTCACCCCTGTCTTTCTGTTTGTTTGGGTTTGTTGGATGGATTTCAATGAGACTTGGTTTCTCATGAGGACTGAAATCTAGGATTCTGTGCAATTTGGTGCAGCTTGAAAAAATTATTTTGTCATTTACAAGAAAACCTAATAACTAAAATCTAATATTCAGCTTCGTTAATCACAGGCTGCCGGGTTCATCTTGCAAATCCATGTTTGGACCTTTTTTTTTTTAAATCCCACGTTATTGAAGGAAATGAGAATGTTCATGTGTTTCTTCATCTTTCCGTCTATTTTCTGATCCCTTCTTTTCCCAGAAGCTGGATGTGTAAATGGTGAATATAAATGTACTTTCACATCCGAGACCTGCGGTTCATAAAGTTCAATCATACTGGGAACAGTCAGTGCAGACGATTATAATTACACTATCACAGGGAGGTTGGGCGTCTCGCAGGTGGAGCTTTCAAACACACACCCATATCCAATCAACTTCTCTGAATAAATAGAAGGTCAGAGTGTTTTTTATATGATAATGTGTTCATTTAAAAAAAGCCCCAACACTTAATTACCACAGCATCTTCAGAGCTGCTGCAATTTGCTCTTTAGGATTGCTGCTCTTTAAGTTGCCGCTGCTCTCGTCTGAACAAACAAGCTTCTGTGTGACATTTCCAAGTCGTCAATAATTAGGTTTATTGTGATATTTTGGCATCGTACAAACATGCTGCTGGATCCAAAGTAATGAGAATCTCTGCCTTTACACACAACCCTCCGTGCACTTTGAGCACTGGCGCACTATGGAAATCAATTGAGCATGGCCTGATACTGTTTAGAAAAGCAGATGGCATGTCTAAATGCTAAGCAGGAACCAATTTGTTCATTTCATACCAACAATGTCAACAGCATATTACCCATTGTGTCAGTCATATCCACATAGCCACTGCACAAGGCCTGCAGGGCACATTTGTGTAGCCGTCCTAAAGCCACGCACATAAGCAATTTTACTGATATCATATATATTAGGGAAACAGGCCGTGACAAATTGAAATGTGGGTGTAGTGTAATGTAAAATATAACGCCAGGGGAGAGTCAGATTGTAAAAGTCGTGGATACATGATCACCTCTGGTCAGCGAGCGATTCGTGATTTGCATGTCAAACACAGCTTCGGCCTCCAGGTTCAAATCAGGCTGCATTTCATTAAAAAGACTTCAGACACAGTATCAGAAGAATTTAAATTACTGTATTCATTCATTCTAACTCCACACATTGGGTCAATGAAACAATGTTAACAGCAAAGAAAGTATATAAACCTGACACCCTCTACTTAGCTTTACTGGTGCTTATTTATCTGCACATTCTCAAGTCATTAGTTTATATGGACACCACTACTCTGATATTGAAAAAAGCTCAAGTTACTTCAGTTTTTTAACTGAATGAGCAGTGTTGATGAATCCCTGACATTTGCACTACTTGCTTATTTAATCTGAAAAGGTCTGACGACCACGGAGCGTCTCATAAAGTGAAGAGGTGTAACTCTGCATGTAAAGCAGTCGCCCTGGCAAAGAGCACCCCGGCATCCAGGAGCTTTCCCAGCAGCCAAGGGGAGCTGGAGCTGCTCTGCACAAGTCAATTTAACTGCATCTGCTCCGGAGCAGCTGCTGAAACCGGGAACAGACACGGAGATTACCGAACACCACAAAGACGCCAAAAGTGTCACATCAATAAACGTAAGCCATCAATAAACAATTTGACCTGCTCCGTTTCCGCTGCAGTTTGTCCAGATAAGGCAATGAAACTGATGAAAGTGGTGAAACACTGGATAAAGAGACATTGGCAGTAAGAAGCGTGAACGCTGCTGAACGAGTGAGTGGGTGAACATGTTAAGAAGAGGAGAAACTCCAGCTGGCATGTTTCTCTCCACTGGAAAATGTACAAACTGGATTAGAAAATCATCTAAATCATACTCTCACAGCACAGAGGGACCATTCTTCCACGTAATGACAGTTTTTACAATGATTTCCACAACACAGACAGTCCCGACTCCTGCCATAAATCAAATATACGTTTAAAATAATCTATATGGGAAAGACGAGCAGCAACCAGACCCCAGGGCGAAGCATGTGATATTATCTCCTGACTGTCCCAACTCAGGGACCAGAGAGGACATGGTCCAATCACAAAGGACGCTCGAGACATGAATACAACAACTGAATGTGGCCACTGAGTTGTCGTCTTCTCTGTATGATTTAGGACGTCTTTGCAGAAACAGGCTTAGCAGCACTGGTCTGTCTCCAGCTGCTCTGGGATAAAAGTCAAACAAACCAAATTCATCATGGATTCAGATCCAATTTTAACTATTCAAAAAGACGGCATTTAAATATAGAACAAACGGTTCCTCTCATTTCCAGCCCAGGCTGACCTGGACTCCTATAGCGCTGGAATGAACTCCGAGGAGTTGGTGGCAGATTGAACAACTTTGATGCATTTCCGTTGTGCTGACTTCGGAGGACTGTGATGAAACGGAATCAGCAACTTTCAGAGAGTGTGTAACCAAGCAGACAAGCTTATTATTGCAGCTCAAAGTCTGTGGCATTAAAAGGGTGACACACAACTCTGAGGAGCGTCGGCACATTGCAGAGGGAAGCACAACTTCCCATTTGTAGGAACAAGGTTTTTGATCAATGATGCTGTTTCTTGGACTTTGTTCTTCAACACAAAACAACCGGCAACAGGAGCAGTAACGTTTTCTTCCGTTCGTGAACACACACAACACACACACAGTGCATATATATTCATATACAGAGGGAAAGAGATGTCTAATGTCTGCTACTTTATTTCAAACTGAGAAACATTTGATCAATAAAAGATGCATGCTGTGTGTGTGTGTGTGTGTGTGTGTGTGTGTGTGTGTGTGTGTGTGTGTGCGTGCGTGCGTGTCTCTCCAGGTCCTGAGGTGTTGTCTCCTAATTGAAAACTACAAACACAAACAGGACGAGCGGCTGCTGAACAGACAGGCCTCATTAAAACAAATGGGAAGCGCAACATATTTGTGATCAGCATGACAACAACCTGGAGAGCACACTCTCTCACACACACACAGACACACACACAGCTGCTTGTAACCGAGTTATCGACACACATACATACTGTAACAGACACACACACAGAGCTGGTTATTGATCACAGCCAGGGTTGAACTACAGAGAGATGAGGTCAGGAGAGAGACATTATCTTAATGTACTTCTCTCCCTAATGGTCCACATGGCAGGCAGGCAGGCAGGCAGGCAGGCAGGCAGGCAGGCAGGCAGGCAGGCAGGCACGCACACACACACACACACAGAAACCTCATGTACCGAGAAACAGAAATCACAGATTGAGGGGTCGCCCTCAGGGGATGATGGGGGGGGACAGAGGGAGCGACTGCAAACTTCCAGAATTAGGAGCGTTAGCTGGGTGCTGACATATCTGCTCCCACCTGGCTGCTACCTCGACGACGAGGAGAGAGACGGGGGGCGGAGAGGGGGGGTGCGGGCAGCTCGTCAGGGTGATGGATTATACGTGGGCCCATATGACAGATCGTTGGGGGAAACGGCAGCAAGAGATTCACCAGGGAGCAGGATCTCATCTCAGATTCAACAATAATATTTACATAGCGGGCCTGAAATGAGGGCATCAGCGGGCCTGACAGGATGGTAAATCGAACCAAATTGAGTGAGCGAGCAAGAGATACACAGAGAGAGAGAGGAAGGAGGAGAAAATGAGGTGCGGAAACAGAACGGCGAGCTATGTGCACGTCGGCCTGCGTGTAAATGTGCGATTAGGTGTCTTGTTTGTCCGTGTTTGGTTATGAGTCTGCTTCTCAAGTTACGTCTGTGTTGAGCTGTGTGTTTGTATGCGTCTTTATATCTTTTTGTTTCCCTGCGCACGTCTGTGGACGTCTGGAGTTTTATCTGTTGTGAATCATTTCTCAGTCTATTTGTGCCTGTAGGTTTATGGGATGTGGAAATCATCTAGAAAATGACGTCAGGACAATTTTTTCCGCAGTTTTTCTTCCATATAATATGAACACAGCAGGAGGTTTTTTGGGTCGGACCCGTTTACAACAGCAGGAAAATGTAGGCGAAACATTAAGGGGCGGAGCCTGGGTGGAGCCGATCTACACCGACATTGGCCCTTATCATCAAAAGCTCTTGAATCTCGTCGTCTCTCCGAGTTGATTTCTATTGGTATTGTTCCAGTTTTGCATCCGTCACAAAACATCATCAACGCACCGACCAGAACATTTTCCAGACATCTTAAAAAGGCTCGGACATTTGCATCCAGACTTCAGTGCATATCTGAAAGCAGTTTGACAAAGCACAAGACGGAGGGACAGAGACGGAGGAATGACGGAGAGAGAAGAGGAATTTAAGAGAGAGAGAGAGAGAGAGAGAGAGAGAGAGAGAGAGAGAGAGAGAGAGAGCAGAAAGAAAGTTGCAAGCTTGTGATGTTCTCTAATGAAACGAATGACATTCCCAACATCAAAAAGTGACTAAGAATCACCTCAAGCAAAAATGTCCACACACATATCTGCAGTGTGGCCGGCAACACACACACACAACTTTAAAAAAAAATGAATTTAAGCCTGTGGCGACAAAACTACGACTGAATTTAAGATCTTAAAAAGGAACTGGGCAAAAGCAGCCTGCTGCCATCTGTACTCCAAAAGAGCCAATAAAGAAAGCAGCGCTGCAGCGATTAGTCAGTTTAATAGTTAACTACATGACAGAAACATTAACGATAAAAAAGAAAATCAATAATTAAGTAAGAGCTACATAAATCACTAAACAATAAGAAACCGTGTCCACAAGCAGCTGTTTTACTGCTGGAAACATCCGTGACCTCATTTTTCAGAGCGCTTCTCCCAAGCCCCTATTGTTGCTAGGTTACAAAAAACCATCTTCCAGCACTTCCGTGTTCCTTAATTGTGAACGTCAAGTCTCTGTAGTTTAGAAAGGTTAGCTAAAACAATGGAGGGAAATCACGTGCTGGCACTGGCAGCAGTTCTCGACATGGGCATTGATAAACCTCCGAACAGAGGAGCCTGGGTGGGTGAGATAAACCGAGCAAGGAGGCAGCTGGGCGAGGGAGAGGGAGAGAGAACATGACCGACTGGTGCAGGAGTCTCTTCTGGACGACGACGGTTTAAAGGCTCATTTCACACTGAACAGGATCCAGTTTGAGGTGGTTTTTGGGAGAATGCAGATGAATCGTGGGGGGAACGTCAGGCCTGCTGAGCAGAGCTGTGTCTGCAGACAGTCAGTTGATGAATCTGGACGACACAATGTCTACAGTCCCATTAGGTTTCGCTCTGTTTTTAAAAGTACACATCACAATGCTTTTGCTCTAGTGCATTATATATATATATATATATATATAGTTTTTTTGTGTTTGTAAAAGTTCTGCAAAGTTAAGCTGTTTTCAGACATGACCTGCGGATAAAGTCCGGAGAATTAGGTCCGAACTTTATCCTGTTTCCTTTTCCCACCTGCACAACACAGCTGCAGGTTTTCTGCACAGATGCGTTTACAACAGCAACAAAACCTCATCACAAGAGGTGGAGGCAGGAAGTGACGTATTAACTCCAGACACCATCATCGGCTCTTATTCATTCTTCATTATATACTCATATTCAGTGGAAATATGCAATAGAAAATGTGTGTTTAGGTCAGTTTTGATATAATGTTCCTACGTCTTTATTAACGTGACGAATGTGACAGTTATAATAAGACGTGGGCCTCGTCTGTGTGTGTGGAGCCCAGATGCACATCACTTTTACAGGTCTCTCATCAGGCGACAGTGAGAATCTGCACTGTTGCCGGAATTGTGCGCATCTGGTTGAAGAATACATGTCTGTGGGCTGAAGCCTGGAGGAGAAGGGCAGAGGACTTCCAGAGACTACATGCGTTCACAAACTGCTGAGGTGCAGAGGATTCAAAACATGTTATCATCCAGGCCCCCCCCCCCCTCCAGGGGCCCCAGTGTCAGAACTACAAGGGCAGTTTTTCCCCATTGTGCTCTTGGCTAAGCAGATGCTCAGTGCAGATTTTATAAAGTGGACGTTCGTGCGTACGGTAGGCGCAGTGGCGTCCTGGATGCTCCGGCCTTTGGGATCACGCTGCAGCTTGAGACCTTGGACCCCCCCCCTCAGGTTTAGCCATCACCTGGAGCAGACCTTTCTATGTTAAGCTGAGATCCATTGAAAAGAAAGCAGGATACAAATCGGAGAGAAGGAAAAGAGACTGAAGCCAGAGAGGAAGATTTATCACGGAGAGCAGGAGCAAACTGAATTATTGCCACTGGTTTCATGCTTTTCCACTCATCAACTGTTGGTGGAAGAAGCGCAGGAATGTGCGAATAAAGACAAGGAGGAAGACGAGTCTGACACAGACGTGGATGTGAGATTGCAGGATTTTAAACACTTAAAAATTATTTTAGTTTGTTTATAAAGTTTTCTGCAGCCCTCCAAGGTTGAAGCTTTTAGAGGACGGCTCTCCAGAAGCTCAATTTTGTGGTGAAAAGAAAAATGACATTAATGTGGAAGAAGGTTTGTATTTAAAATGTAACTGGTCAATTTAAGACGCACTCAGAAAAAGGAGAATGACGAAAAACATGCGACCAAATCACAACGAAGCCAAAGAGAGAAAGACAACAACTGAGTAGGAAAAAGGAGAGAATGAAAAGCGGCGTGAAGGAGAGAGGAATAGATTGAGATGGTAGGAGAGAGATAAACGACAGGAGCTGGAGGATTGGGCAGAACCAGAACCAGCGCCACAGAGAGACACGAAAGGGCAGATTGCCAATTTCATTTTCGCCGGTAATCGTTCCCACTAAGACTTCTGACAGCCGAGCAGGAGACACGTTCCCTCTCCTTTTATATCGCTCTCATTTCTGTCTCCCTTTCTTCTTTCGGCCGGGGTTATTCTCACCGTGTTGGGTCAGTCCGCCCGCTTGCCCCCATCCCTTCCCCCGCCAATAAGCTACAGCGACTACATCAAGGCTGCTGCTGTGGGGATGAATATCAACACCAACACCAATCAATGGCAGCCAGAACCCTACGGAGAAGAGAGCGTGTGTGCGTCTGCGTGTAAACAAAAGGTCGGTGTTTAATCCATGTTGGACTTCTGGTTTTTTTAAAACAAGGTAAATATTCACAAATGAAAGGAAAGAGAAGGAGGGGGGGGGGGCTTTTATATATATTGTGATACATACAAAACAAAGCGCCCTGAAAAGCTACACAAGTCCAATTCCTCTGTTTTTCTTCTACACTGGACACATTTGGGTTTTAGATCTTAAGATGAAAATGAGACGAGTGCTTTTCCTGGTGTTTACATTCAGCTCCTTTTGTTTGAATCTGCCCATTTTCCATGTGAGTAAAAACACAGGAACATGTGACTGACGTGTTTCTTGCTGCCCGGGGTTTGCCTGTTAGATTGATTGGCATTTGCTGTTGTGAAAAACGACAAACCAACATGAAGACCTGGGAGCTGTCTGTGGGAGAAATGCCAGCCGCTTTGAAGCGGAGGGAAAAATCGATTAGAGCTGTTGCACAAACATCGAGCATAACCAATGCAACAATTTGGAACATCCCAGAGAAGAAGCTGCCAGTGGACTGAGCAGCAGACGTCGGACAAGTCGACAAAAGACAACAACTGCCGTTGACAACACAAAGATTGCAAGAGCTGTGAAGAAAAACACGAATACAACAGGCAGTGACATAAAACATTCACAGGACAGAGATGCATCCCAATCGCCAGGTCCAAGGCAACTCGGAAATATTGACGCTGGAAGGACCGAGACGTGGAGGATGACGTGATCTGCTCATGATCCAGAACTTACAAGCTCATGTGGGAAGTCTCGGCTGCTTCTGGAACAGGCTCATTAATCTTTATTGGTGATATAACTCGTGATGGAGTTAAATCATGAGAGCAGAATGTATTCAGACATCTACAGAAACATTGAGAGAGAAACGCAGACTAACCTCAATGACCCGAGAAACTGCCAACACAACATCAGGTTTGATGAGGGGATGAAAAGTGGACCGTCACTGGACGTTGATTGATGCCGTTATCGCAAGCAAAGGTTAAACAACCAAATAAAATCTGATTCTTTTTCAGATGTTCGGTTCTCTACTGTCTCATAGAGAGTTTGTCTGGATTCTCTAAAATTGCGAAATCGTGTGGTTTTCTAAATATTCACCGTTTTACCAGCGGATCCTCGGTGGATGTTGATAGAAAACATTCAGGGGACTGAAATCTATGATTGTGTGAAATTTGCTGCAGCTTGACAGGTTTCAAGGGGACTGTTGGGGTTGAGGTTTAACAAAACCAGTAGAGGCCGACATTTCCTACTTGGCTGGTAGTGGTTGACCAATCGCAACAGAGTAGGCCGGCTGGCCAATCAGAGCAGACTGGACAAATTAGAATATGTCTCCTTTAAATGTTACTTTAGATTATCTGTTTATCACATCTAAATGTAAATACGAGGAAATAAAGACTGAAATCCTGAGCTTGTTCATCTTTTGATCTTTAATCCAAATCTCTGTTACAGAGGCTTCCACTCCAACCATCAGCGGCTGGGATTTCACCCGATCTTTAAAGCTGCTCTAATTTATATTTTTACACCAGCACTGGATCAAAAAGACAACAGATATGTGTATATAACGTGAAATACATCAGTCATAGCCCAAACCCCAGAGAATGATCACCAACCCTGCAGCTGTCTTCAGCAACGTTCAACGTTTTAGCATCGATCAGCTCATTGCTTTGGTTTTTTTGACCCACGACTTTACGTATTGATTCACTCTCATCGCCGCAGTTTTCAGAGGACAGATCTGATAAACACGCTAAGCTGCTCAGCATTGAAGACAGAATTAGGAGCTCGCTGGTGAACACCGTGGATCATTTAGCAGCTAAATAGACGGACATTTTCCTCAAGTAACAGAGAGGATCTGAACAAGTCAGGTAACAACCTCACCTCGAATGTAACTGTCCATACTAATAGGTTTTTGGTTTAAACGCCATTTTGCATCCAGACGAGTGTTTTAGCTTCATATCAGACGGAATCACCTGCTACTGCAGATCATGTGACCATTCACATACACTGAGCATGTGTGTGCCTAAGTAAACAGGAGGCACATTGGGGCGTGGCTACCGTGTGATTGACAACTAGAACCATCCAATAGGTGCAGGTTAAGAATCTAAAACAGCTTTAAAAGACAAGAACAAAAAATAAATGTTATTGAGATCAGTGAGGAAAGGTAATATGATGAATTGATCGTCCTGTGACGAGGGGATATGAGAGGAGAAACAGGACGACAGGAAAGAGGGAGGAGAACGAGTGGCAAACTGAGGGGGGGAGTACCAGAAAGAGGAGAGTGGAGGTGATGAATGGCAAATAAAGGAGAAGAGGGTGATGATTAGGAGGAAAGGTGAGAGGAAAGGGGAAGAATAACAAGGAGAATGAGCGGAGAGGAGGTGAATACCAAGTAGAGGAGAGGAGAGACAAAGAGAAAGACGGATGAGAAGGAGAAAGGTGAAAGGAGAGAGAGAGAGAAAATGAAAAAGAACAGAGCAGGAGGAAGAAGGAAATATGAAGAGAAAGAGGTGATGAATGGCATATAAAAAGAAAGAGGAAATCAAATGACAAGTTGGAAAGAGACGAGAGGAATGGAGGAGAGGAGCGATTCCGCTAAACAAGCCTGCAGCCTGACAGTAGTTAGTGTTGTTGCCCATATATGGAAATAGAATGTGTGAACGCAGCCACTGTTGTAACCTGCATTGGTTTGAGATCAGACGCTGCAGCTGGAGGAAAACAACACAACTCAAACGCACACATCAGGACTGCAGCGTCTGAGACTGGACTGCATGCACAAACACTCGGAGGACATTTGGAGTTCATGTCTGAGCAGCCGGACATTATCCAAAGGGACGGTTTGTGAGGACCCAAATGTCTGAGTCAGTTGCTGTGGACATTTACCGGAGTTGCTTCTGCCAGGCCCCTTGTGCATAATGTCAGAATGAGCTAAATGAGAAATTTCATGTCTGGAAACGGCTAAAGAGACAAACGTGCCGTCGAATCAAGGACAGACTGACGAACTGAAAACGAGCAGATGGCCTCACACACTGAAATAAGGGCCAGAGAAGTTTGAAATAAATGCATGAACAAAGGATGAGTTGGCTTCGAGGCTAAGCGTTAAACATTTTTTTGGAGGTGATATTTTATTCATAGCTTTTAAATCACACTGCAGAGAAAACAGAAAACAAAACCCTCCAGCCGCAGCAGCTCGTCCACAGCCGCACTTTCTCCAGGAAAAACTGAGACTGGCCAATAAAGAGGAAGACACACGAAAAATGAATAATTCGACATGTGAAACACGAATATTGAGCAAAACTAGAAACATTTCACATCTCAGGTGCTGAATGGATTTCCTCCTGCAGCCGACAGTGACCCACTTCAGCACAGGAAGCAACTGGCATGAAAGAAACGTGCACATACGTGCACATGCATGTCGACTGGGGGCTTCTTCTTCTCTCTGCATTTTCAAATGAAAGAAATCCGTGTTAGCTTGTTGTCTTGTCAGCGTGTGGGAGTCCACGTGTTTACATCCGTCCCCGCGTGTGTTTTGGAGACAGACTTGATTAATCACGCTTCTCATTAATCAGAACTGACTCTCAGCCTTAATCTCGCTGCTGTTGTGAGCTTTTTAATAACACAATCGTTTATTGGATTAATTACCAGCTGCTGTCTGTCCCATTCTTCTTCAATTCTTCCCCTTTGTCCCACCCCGTTCCAAATATGGCAGCGGGCTAATTAATTCTGAACGCGGAAGCCATTTCGAGTCGCACCTCGTTTGTTTTTCAGCCGACCTGTTCGGTGTTTCTCCGAGGGGAACGTAGCGGCTCCTTGTCCTCAGAGCAGATGGGAAATCATCAAATCATGAAAGTCCACCGGAGGTCAAACAAGTTTAACGATTACAAAACTGACATGTACAATATCGTCTCGTTTCCAGAGAAATCTGTGGCGACAAATGTTAGTAGTCGTGTGTGTGTGTGTGTGTGTTTGGTTCATACTGGACAGCAGCATGTCTGCAGTGCGTCTGTGTTATTCTACTGATTAAGACTCTAATTAACTAATTAACCCATCTGTGGTCACGTATCAGAGAATGACACCACCGCCAATTATTTCAACCAGCCAACCAGACGGAAGGGACAAAGAGGAGGAAGTGGAGGAGGCATCAGTGTCACGCGACTCGTCCTCGTCATTGATTCGTCTGCCACTCGTGCTGAAACCTGGTTCCAACACATGGGGCTATTTTTTTGGGGACTGCTGTTAAACGTTGTCACTGCTGCGGCTCAGGACATCAGCAGGTACGACTGACAAGCGTTTAGTCGTCAGTCGTGATGCTCTGTCTCACTCTATCATCCACACGTCTGCAAAAATATAAAGTGATAATCCCCAGCATGCACACACACACACACACACACACACACACACACACACACACACACACACACACACACACACACACACACACACACACACACACACACACACACACACACACACACACACACACACACACACACACACACACACACACACACCTCACTGCCAGCCGAGAGAAGAAGAAAAAGACGGGAGTTGAGAGAGATGACATGGGAGAAGACTTTAGAAAACAGCTTTTATCTGTTTTCTGCAAGAAGAGAGTGCGACTGGAGAGCTGTCAGGGGGCTGCCACTGAGCGGCTGCACCACAGTGACACCGACTGTGTGTGAGAGTGTGTGTGTGACAGACAATCAGTGAGCTGAAGGAGCAGCACAGGGATCATCGCAGTGTCTGTGCATGTGTGCAGGAGGATGTGTGTGTGAAGGAAAATCCACATGTATGACCTCCTTCCGTCAGTCCCTCTGAACGCACCGGCGGTCACACTGTGGGAATTAAACATGAGAGCAAAGCGAAGGAGAGGACAGGGTGCAGGGAAGGTGAGGACCCTCGCACGCCTCTCCTCCACACTTTCATCCCGTCCTCGCTCTCTCTCCATCATTTGGAGGGGGGGGGGGGGAGAGAAGCCAGTGCACTGACACTCCAGAGTGTGAGAGTTGACACTGTGCACTAACCTCAGGAAAACCAAGAGGAAGAACCAGGAATAGAAGTAACAGGATGACGGCTCAGCCACATGTGTCAAGTCAAACCGAGAGCCTTCAATTGCTTCAGGTTACAGCGAGAGAGCACGTCTCCCTCTGCGCCACCTGACTGCGTCCACACACGTCCACACACACGTCCACACACACGTCCACACACACACACACCACACACACACACACACACACACACACACACACACACACACACACTGCTAATTGGTATTTAACCCATCAAGCAATTGTGTGTTAACTTCTCACACACAATTACATAATCCTCACTATCATCTCAAACCAACTGAGTCGTAATGGAGCCATAATAAGCTCGGTGCTGTGATCGCCTTCTGTGCAAACCAGTTCAACCAAACACAGATCAGCTGGAAAAGTTTAAATCCGACACGTTTCCATTTTCCAGCACAACTGTTTAAATCCATCAAGCAGTTTATGGTTGAATTAAAAGGATGATGCACGAGTATCAAATTGTATTATAAATATAGTTTAGTGCTAAATACAGGAATATGCATTTACACAAAACTAACACCTGCAGTTCACCATCGTCTTTATCCTCAATGGCGTCTACGTCACTTAGCAGCATGTACAGGTATTAGAAGTTACAGGCATTAGAAATAATGAGTAAAGCCTCTCCACTCTTATTTTTACACTGTTCTAAAATGAATGTGAACTAATGATGGGGGAAAGGAAATCAATTAAAAACACATGGCAGGTTTTATTTCACTCAAAGAACATGCACAACAACCAGCAGGATCCCTCATTACTCCATGAGGCCTCAGTGCAGAAGGGCTTCTTTCAATCTCCATGGATCAACTTTAATGAGATTTCACTGTCACATGAGATATTTCATTTGATATCAAGTCTTCAGTCTTAAAAAAGGCTTGAGAGGTGAAGTGGAACAGCAGCATGTTGTTTGAAATGGATTAATCCTGTGAAAGAAGACATTTGGAGAGACGTGAGGAGATTGGTTGAACGGCTGAAGTCATGAATAAACTGCTGCTTGTTGTTGATGTTGTTTATTAAAGCGCAGCCTCGGCTTTTAGCTTTGAGACGATCGTCCTTCTCTTGATTTCTCTCTTTTCATTCTGCGTCCGTTTGGCCGCAGCGTCCTGCTGCTGACGAGGAACGAGTGATGTTCCAAACGAGCTCATTAACACGCTCCCCTTCACATCGCCTTTCATACCAACAAATGCCTAATTCAATTCCAGACCTATTCGACTTTTCAGTTTCAGACACGGCCACTTTGTACATTAGCATTCAGAAAGCTTATTGCCGAGACCCCCACAAAGTCGAGAGAAACGCATGCTGGTAAGAGGATAGGACACACATGAAAGAGCAGCACACATCTCATTAGCGCCCTTTTCTTTCCGTCCAGTCAGCTCACTGGGCAGCCGGTCGGCCACCCGTCAGGACGCGTGTGTGCCGGGAAACGAGAGCAGCCGAAGCATTTCGCCTCCATCCTCAGACGCGTCCCTGAGGATTAAGAAATCATCCCCCCATTTCAAGAAAACCCAACGCCTGGAAATAGACTCTGGGATGAGGAGGCGGATAGGTCAGAGACCCGGGCGCACAAGTCATTTTCTATTTTCAAATCCTGACTCCTTAGTTAATGGACTTTTTTTTCTGAGGTAAGCACCAACAGCAGGAGGGAGGAGACGAGCTGCTGCCTCAGAGAAAATCACTTTCACAGACACATTAGGGTCGACTCACAAATACATGTTGGGATATTAACCACTGACAGTTATTGTTCAAGATGCAACCTCACAGTCTAAAAGTAATAGATTACACTGGAGAAAAACTACAATCTTTACTGCTCAACTAACAGAGCTCAGTTCTCCGTGTTTTAGCTAAACTACTCATTAGATGAAATATTTAAAATAGTGTAAAAAATCCTTTAATGAATTAAAAGTAGGTTGTTTATATATTTAACACAAATTGCTTGGTTTATTGTGAGTTCATTACTTAACTATATGGCCCTGGAGTCAATGCCTCAGCCAAGGCTGAAATGCAAGTCCCCTCATATTCAATCATCATATTCATTCCTCCATTTCATATTGAGATCAGATACATAAACCATATCCATTCTCTGATATAGGAATATTTGTTACTGTACAGAATCAGAACAAAGTTCAACTCCCTTAAAATATTCATATTGATTCACAAAATATGCGTAATTATCCAGATCCACACCAAATTTCACATGTTGATAGATTTTAGCACATATATTACAAAGAACTCTGCATTATTTCTTCAGGAAAAAACAAAATCCTGAATCAGATCCACCAAGTTTCATGGAAAAGTAGTTTTTTTGCATGATTTGGCTTGAAGACAAAAGGACGGGGTGGAAACACACAGTTTCACCTCTGCCCTGAACTGTGCTGCATGATCCATCCGTCCCAAAGACATATAGCAGATAAACTGTCACTGGCCAGCACTGTGGAATATTGATGCTTTTCTATACTTTGAATTTCATATTCCGGTGTCAAGCCCTTTGACAGAGACGGGCTGCACCCTCGGGACCTGTTCAGACTGTGTGCTGCCTCTCACCCGGTGCATGCTGGGATAGACTCTAGCCCCCACAGCCGTCAACGGGATAAGCGGTTTATAAAATGGATGGATGGATGGGTATTCCAATTTCAATGCAGCAAGCAGATTAGCAGATTATTGTCATAATTGCCAGGCTCATAATAACAGTCACTCCTTTTGGTAGCAGCTACAGAAGGCGTCAATGTCTCCAATTTAATTTAATATTATTTGTCGACCACAGCTTCAGTTTTAGCCCTTTACTCAATAACTGGATGTTTCTGCACCTTGTTTAGTTAGGAGCAGAGATTCAGTCTTCTTACTTTTCACCAAATCATTCACTGTCATTTAAATCTGCAAAATCCTAGAGGATCTAATCTTTCCAACACGTCCTCCCTGGGGAGGAGCACAAGTGCAGCTGCAGTTCACAAGTGTCGTGGTGTGACAGTTGTCATTTGTAAATGAATTCTGGAGCCACTGAGAACTTTGTCGTTAATGATTTCTTGGGTTTTGACATGAGCCATTTAATCCCTGTGCCTCTTGGCTTCGATCCATTTCACCAACATTTCAGAGGAGAGGAGAGGAGAGAGGAGAGACAAAGAGGAGACGAGAGGAGACGAGGAGAGATGGAGAAGAGGTTTCCTTTGATTCGATGTATACTTGTACTGCTGTCTTTGTGAGGACCAGACAGTTATGGGATGTAACAAAGTACATTTATTTAGTTATAGGACTTAAGTACATTTTTCATGCATGTACATTTACATTGAATAACACACAGGGCAATCTAAAGCTTAAAAGCCTCTTTCAGACGTGCACTGAAGTCCAGAGGGGCTGAATGTGAGGACGCAGAGTCCAGCTTTAGGTGATAAGGGCCGACGCTGGTGTCAATGTGCTGTCAACTTCCTGCAGTGGAATTTATAAATGATTTCCTGCTTTGGTCCAGGCTCCACCCCTCGATTTAACGTACCGGTAAATGTTCCCGTCTGACCCAGACAACGTCCAGCTGCGTTCTTCATGTTTCAAAGGAAAATGTCCGGATCCAATTTTCCGGACATTTCCCACAGTTCATGTCTGAAAAATGGCTTAAATCTCAATCCTCAAGTAGGCCTTTTGAAAGTGAGGACTCTCCTCAGAGTGGTCCTCACATCACGTCAGGCTCACAACACATACTAGTGCTGAAGAATTTAATGTGAATCCCAGTAAGAAGCTGTGTGTTTCACCTCCAAAAGGTACTTACACTGTTTAAGGGCTCATTCCAACAATCTGAAGCCGTCTCATCACTCAAAGCACAGAGAACACAGACTTTTGTTTTGGGACCATTTATTCAGAGACGTCCCACCACCACATCCACCCTGAACCTCTGTGCAGACAAAGACTCACAGCGGAGACAAGGACGACAGATGTTGGACGGGAGCTATTAACATGCCGTAGCCTCACTAATCTGTTTTGCACTTTCATTTGGTCTAATTGAGGAAAACTTGGACTGGATCCTCTCTGACAAAAAAAAACAAAACAGAAAGAGCTGAAGACCATCCTGGCCGACTGACAGGTGAGTGTACGCATCAAAAGCAGCAGGGAGGAAAGAAATAATGAAATGAGCTGTGAAAGAAAATCCCCCAGGGCCTATAGAAAAGCACCAGGCAATATCTCAAGTCATTTAACAATGATATACTATTAAAGAAGAAAATAGAAAATCCTGCCTTTGAAAAAGAACTCTGTAATTCTGTCATGCAAATGGAAACGTCCATCGCCGGCTGCCAAAAGACCGAATGTCTGGATCCGTCTGGAATACTGAATAGCTTCATGTCAAAAGAACATCAGTGCTTTGTGTCAGAGAGAAAAAAGAAACCCAACTCAATTTTGGATTCACGGAGGAAAATCCACTCCATGAATTGTGTGAATAGAGAAATGACCCACAGCTTCAGATTAGAGACAGAGAGTCGAGAGTCAAGGGGGGGGGGGGGTTCTTCTCAGAGACTCTGCAGCTGTCACCTCTCAATCAACAGCTCAATTAGTCAGGGATACAGAAGCAATTAATCAGGTTCAGCAGCGGCCGAAAGGAAGAGAGGGAGGAGGGAGGGAGGGCAGCAACCTGTCTGTACATCTGTGTTTGTGCTCTGAGACTTGATGGAAAATAATAAATTAGAAGGAAATGATTCGCTAGACATTTAGAATATTGTCATTTAAGCTTCAAGACAGAGAAATGATATCAGTTCTAATCGTCCACAAGCAAAGCACAACACTGGTTTGTTTCTTAGACGGATGTGATGCAGGGTTTGGTGTCTTGTTGGAAGACGGAACAGGAGAGGACAGAGGAGGACAGGAGAGGAGTCAGGAGAGGAGAGGAGAGGACAGAGGAGGACAGGAGAGGAGTCAGGAGAGGAGAGGAGAGGACAGAGGAGGACAGGACAGGAGTCAGGAGAGGACAGCAGAGGACCGAAGAGGACAGGACAGGAGTCAGGAGAGGACAGGAGAGGATAGGGGAGGAGAGGAGTCAGGAGAGGAGAGGACAGAGGAGGACAGGACAGGAGTCAGGAGAGGACAGAAGAGGAGAGGACAGAGGAGGACAGGACAGGAGTCAGGAGAGGAGTGAAGAGGAGAGGGGAGGAGTCAGGAGAGGACAGAAGAGGACAGGTGGGGACAGGGGAGGAGAAGCTTGTCCAATCAATAAAGGTTTATTAAAGTTTTCCAGAAATACAAGTCAACTCTTCTTTGATGTAGAACGACACAGTAGAGCACATACTGCAGTGAACAGTGAGCGTCTCAATCACCCTGGTGGTCAAACTACACTTTGAATAAATGTTTCTCAATTATTATGGAATTATTTTCTGAGAAATAAACAAAAGATATTGACATATGGTTGCAAAGGTAAAAGATGAACATAAATTCCTGGTTTCACCATAATCCCCATCCAGCCCTCCCTCAAACAACTGTGGTGGAAATGGATTTAGCAAATACACATAAACAGAGACGAGTGAAAACCTCATAGGCGGCGGTAACAATTCTGATATGCTAACGTTGTTTTCCATTTGTTTTTATGGGTGGCAGCTGGTGTACACACACAAAAACATGTAGTCGGCACTAATCATAAAAACAAATGCCAGAGCTGCTTGTGTCAAAGTCTGAATTGTTTTCATCTCCCAGAAATGTGTGTTTCCACGTCAGTCCGCACATTGAGCGACGTCTCACCGGACCAGAGAGAGCACCAACGTCTTTGACTGAAGGAGCCCAGGTCCCATTGTTAATATAAAATGGAGACAGCAGCCTGTTTCCTGTCCGTCACCTGACGCCCACAGGAAGAAATCTCCAGCAGGAAATAATCCCTGATAAAAAACATGCAGCCTGACAAACTTAATTGTCACATCCTCGTCCTGTCATTTCCATGCAGCTGCTTTGTTTGCCGGGACAGATTTTTATATACAGCCAGGGGTGGAAATAACAGCCGAGCTCGTATACTACCAAAAATGAAAACGTGATGCAATTACATGTGACAGGCCTTGCAGAATGATTGGAGGGAGACGTACACTAGTAGTAAATGGGCTGTAACTCTGAACGACACCGGTCCTCTCTTTCAATGTGTGTGTGTGACTTGAATAGAAATGTGCTGCTGCCAGAACAGTAGTCACTTGTGAGGAGGAGAGATGTTCGCTTGAATAATGCAAATGAGAAACAATACTGTCAGAGCTGACCCGCTCGATCAAGACGATCGACGTCCACACGAGCAGGCGAGGCTTTTGTATTTAGGTCTGTATTTGGAGTTCAGAAGATCATGAGAGGATCCGTCAGTTCTGGTTCACGTCACAAGAATAAAACAGATGTTCTGCTGTTGCTATATTTACGCGAGTCGGCCCTGATGCAACAAATAATAGTGCGTCGCTTTAAATGTTGCTGCCACATGGAATTGTGGGACGGCGTTGTCTTCTTTCCTTTCACAAAGGAGGGTCCATTGCTAAAAGGAGATAAGACAGGAAGCACTGAAGCTCCTTTCTTTATCATTTAGAGTCGGAACAGCTCGATATCACGGCTGCAGCTGAAACACTTCCAGGTCATTTCACTCAGTCTGAACCTCTCCAAGTAAAATAGACTCTACTTCAACCGCAGCTATTAAGTGTCATGAAATTCAGATAAGCTTCAGCTTTTAGTGTTTTCACCTCAAAATACTGCAGGTTCAGTCGAAGAGCAACCCAAGAAGCTGCCAGCACAGGACCGTAAAATATATTACAGACCACTGTTATTATTTAATTTCATGACTAATATGTGCTACTAGAGGTAGAAACATGGTGCAGGAACAGCAGAGCGGAAACATCCTGAAGACAATTGACAGGGGTCGGGTCTTTCTAGTGTTAGCACTTAATCCAGGGCAGGAAATTGGCTTTTTCTCCCCAATCGTACTGACTTGACTGTGACCTGAACAGCCTCCAGCGATGAGAGAGATTTCACTTACCATCCAATCACTTAGAGAAAAACAGGATATGACTGGTCCTGGAACGGACATATATCCAACAAAGTGGTATCGCTTGATGGTGAAAAATATAGAAAAGTCCTTCAAGTCCATCTGTTTCATGATTGCTATGAAAACTACCTCCAGCAATTTGAGAGCATCGAAGTTGAAGATGAGCCCAGAACTACAAAAAAGTTAATTCTTAAACTAATGTCCTTCTATACGTCAGCACTGCGTTAAATTTAATCTATTAAATCCTGAGCTTAGTCATGTTCAGTTTTTGTTTAAGCAGAGTTATATTGTTTAAAACACAATACATGTGGCTTTAAGCAGAGAAGTGGTTTGTCGTCTCACTCTGAATTGAAGTTGAGTGACGGTCACCTTAAATTCACTCTGCAGTAAAACCCAGACGAAAAGCTCCGTGACGTCACGAGCACAGCAAACAATGTTACTGCGGATATTAATTGCCCACATGGGTACAACAGGAAATGTCACAAAGTCACATCACGGCCTAAACGACCGCTGCGCGCCCACACTGCCGGTGGAGGCTATTTCCATTTTGTCACCAGTGGACTCCGT
This sequence comes from Verasper variegatus, assembly GCA_026259375.1. Classification (NCBI taxonomy): domain Eukaryota; kingdom Metazoa; phylum Chordata; class Actinopteri; order Pleuronectiformes; family Pleuronectidae; genus Verasper; species Verasper variegatus. Next base: position 1,791,511 of record CM048038.1, on the reverse strand, counting down.
CTGTCTGCAGAGGAAACAGAGACGCATCAGGAGGAGAGGACGGACACAGCTCACTGAGGCTACGTGCAGACCACTGCGTTTTAAAACTCAAATGATTCCCTCCACACAAGTGTTTTGGCTTCAAATCAGTTTTAATCCCCGTCGATAACGAACACGACTGACAACGCATTTCACATGACCACTCACTCATTCTACACTGGTACCAGAGGCTGATGCTGGTTGTTTTCTTCTGGAACGGGGTCATGTGACGTGAGCCTGATGAATCCTGTGAGGGCTGAATCAGCACCGAAAAGACCCAATCAGCAAGCGGTTATGAGCGTGTGCGTCATCATTTCCAAACTTCTCTGTTTTAGCGGCTCTAGAGTCCAGAGTAGTGTAAATGAAAATGTACGGGTGCAGCCTGAGTCTGGGTGAGATCAGGACAAGAGCAGGAGACAGAGCAGGGACATTTGTCTAAACACTTTCACCCTTTTGAAATGTCCCCCTCTCTCTCTCTCTTATCCCCTCCAGCTCCCTGCCTCTCTAAACAATGAGGCCTCGAAGTACGGACAGAGAAAGGAAGAGGAGGGAGGGGTGGGATGGTGGTGGTGGTGGTGGGGGGGGGGGGGTCTGGCACCCTTTTTAATTCCACAGAAAGCTGTTCCAACAAACGGGCCCCCACTCGGGAGCCACCACAGAGCGGCAGCCAGTCAGGCCCGCTGAAAATAGGGTCGTGAGCGGAAGAATGACAGAATAGAGAGGGCGAGAGAATAAGACTGAGGGAGAGAGAATGGGTGAATGAGAGAATGGGGAAAGAAAGACCGAACCGGGTAGGAAACGCTGGCTGGAAGTTTCCTTTGCTTCACATATCGGTGGAAGTCAAACTAGGGAGGGTGGCCACATTGATCGTGTGTGTGTGTGTGTGTGTGTGTGTGTGATCTGAAAAGCCTTTCATGGCACAGTTAATGCTTGAGTGGACCCTGAAAGCAAAAGAAAAAAGAAAAACCTTCCTCCAAACATCCTCAGATCAGCTCCATTGTGATTCATGGCCCTGTTCCTGTTGCTATGCTCGGTAATCCCTCTTCCCACTGACACCTGTTTGCTGAAGAATCACTGAGGAGTGCCAAGGTGTTAGCCATGATACGGTTTATTTCTAGAAATGGGATCTGGAATTTGCTTAGTAACCCGTTTCCTCCGAAGTGGAATGAAAAACCGCTGACCCAGTGCAGAGACGTGCTCTCTGACTCTCTGCAGACAGGGCGATGAATTAAAACCTGCGGGTCGGACTCGTGGAGCTTCTTCCAGCAACATGGAGTCCAACCTCATCCCCTCTAATTTCAGCTATGCTTGAAGGTCTTCACAAACACACCGCACAGGGTCGCACAACAAAAACATCAATACACAGAGATGCTGGGAAAGAGCAGCGTGTGGAATCTACTTTTTCTCAAGTCAACAAAGAGATGTGAAATTGTCTCGTCCACAAAAGCAGTGTCCATGACAACTGCTTCCAAATCTCTGAGAGTGACCGACCGAGCCGACCTCCACCAGCGGCCATTATCGCCGTTTGAAAGACGGACGTCAGAACTGGTAAGATTGTACAAAAACAAGCAAACGGCATTATGCAAGACCCTGCAAGAAAAAGTTAGAGGTCCATCGCTCACATGGAGAATCACAGGAATCAAAACAGTCTAATCCTTGATCGATAAAACAGCCCGGGGGCGAAAATCAAAATGAGGCGAACACTAATGCAGATGAAGAATTCACAGGGGACAATGTGACGCAACGTCGTCTGCAAGTCTGTCAAATAATGCTGTAATGAGGAGGAGTTATTCTCTGAGTGATGGGACTGGATATTGTGCTTTTCTGGGTGAGAATCACCAGTGAGCACACACACACACACACACACACACACACACACACACACACACACACACACACACACACACACACACACACACACACACACACACACACACACACACACACACACACACACACACACACACACACACACACACAAATTGGCCTAAACACCAACAGCCTCCAGTGTTACTGTGCAGTTTGTGTTGGTGTGAGTCATTAATAAGCTCCCGATGAGCATCCACTGTCAGATCTTGAGGGGATGATTATCACCACATGCCCCACCGGGAAGAGCCCTTGACATTTGAGTCCGGGGCCAACGTGCTTTTAACTGCAGCTCAGGACCGAACGCAGCTAATCTGTGGTCCTCCACACGACAGAGGCTTGTATTTTTAATGTGCCGTGTCTGTGGTTAAGAGGCTAAATCATTCTTTCATGTTATCATTAAATAAGCGTCATCACATACAGCATTAATGGCTTTTTCTACCCCCTACCCTCGCAGTTTGGTTTTGGTTATCATCTTGTGGTTGCTACAGGCTTTTTGGGAAAGTGTTTGCAAGGTTCCCTATAAATAACCCCTGAAAAGAAGACACTGTTGAACTCCACAGACATTACAATGCATCCAGCTGCCACTATTGACACTTTAACCAAATGATGATACCTATGTTCAGCTCTCGACAAAGATAACCCCTCATTCACTCACACACACACACACACACACACACACACACACACACACACACACACACACACACACACACACACACACACACACACACACACACACACACACACACACACACACACACACACACACACACACACTCTCTACGACCCCTGCACCGCAGATGTTGGAGGCTCCAAATCATTTTCAGCCTCAGGTTTAAGCGGGGGTTAAAATATGATTTATGCAAAGTGAGAAAAATCTGTTTGTTAAACTACTGGCATTTTCATTCAAACTGCCCTTTTGCTTTTGAAATAATGGGAGATTTCCAGCCTCTAGGTTTGCTCTAATAATTAATCACATGAAACATTCTGCAAAGACAGAAATTACAATAACTGCTCCTGCCCCCAAAGGCCGAGAGCACGGAAGCAGCTGTGCAGGACAGCTCACAGATAAATGTCCTGCACTCCCTGCTTGTTTAGAAGTTGTTGATGCTTTATATATAACTAAGCTGTAAAATTGGATACTTTTCAGGATTTTTCTTTAAAATGCAGCAGATGCTACACCAGTAAATATTCTGTGAGTATCAGATGAGCTGCTCCTCTGCCAGTGGAAGAGTACAGCAGGTGGTTATTCTGGATTTCATGCTCAAAAGGTGCTGACGCACACCGGTGGCTGCTTCCGAGGCGTCTTCATCACAACCCTCTCCTGCACCGGTTCCAAATGGAGGAAGCTGATAAAAGATCCATACCGGAGCTCCAGCAGTGGCTCCACAAATATGCAAACAGTCATTAATAAGAGCTTTCGATAATCAGGCTGCGCCGCTCTGAAGACGATAATCATCGGCCGCCTGCTCTCCAAATGATAAGCTAATCAGCCCTTCGTCTGCCCCGAGCCGTCGAGGGGACTCATCATCATTGACATTTCAGCACAGGATCGGGCCTATAGAGACGAGCTCTGGGGGGGGGGGGGGGGGGACACCTGAAGTGACTTAATTATCATTGCTGCAGAGTGATATCCTCTCAACTCCAATTTGCCCATTTTACTGAAGGTTAATATGGTTCTTTTAAAATCATGGGGAAAGGTTTACAGCTGCCATTAACCCTTTCTTTAAAATGGGGTTATTCATTTCCAACTAAGACAAACAGAAGAATTTACACACTCAACCTGTGGCCTTGACAAAAATCTGGTTTCATGTGCCGGGACAATCTCTGCCTTCGGTGTCAGCAAGTCACTGGATAAGTAGCTGAAATGCGAGTGTGGAGGTTTTCCCTGGGACACGGCAGTTGTTCAAATTAATTCATAACCTGTGGGGATACTGTCACGACAATCCGACAGCTTTTTAACAATACAGGCAGAGTCTCTGCAGAGGATCCGTCGTCCTCGCCCCAACCTGCACGGCTCACAGGGTCTGCAGCACCTCGGTCCTTAACTCAGTGGCATTGCACTGGGATTTCACCTCTTCTCGTGTCTCACATCACTCCCAACATAAAATCATTACAAGGCAAATACCAATCGATGTTGACTCGTCCTCCTGCCTTGTTCACTCAGTGTAAATCACAGTTCAAATCCTCACCTATTATGCAACAGATGCTACAGCAGAAGAGAAAATGCAAAGCAGGGGCTCGGTGGCTGTGAGCCTGGAGAAAGCTTGCCCTCCCTCTTGCTTTGATCACAGAGGCATGTTTCTGAGGCACGTCAGCGCACGCGACAGAACGTCTCCCGGCTCCATAACGACCCATCTTCTCTCTCCTTTGTGGCAATGGGAGCACAGCTCTGACAGATGATACTAGTCACACTCAGGTGAAAACAACAGGCTGACAGATTCAAGCTGACGGAGCAGGCTCGCAGATTTTTACGCCAGCGACTGTAGCCCGACTGCCTGCTGTTATGAATTTTGTAGCTGGTCCCAGTTGGAGACGACGAAGAAGAAGAAGAAGAAGAAGAAGAAGAAGAAAAAAGCTAAAGCTCTGAGAATGGTTTCTGTTCTCGAGTCAGAGTGTCTGTTTCGTTCAGAAGAGCGTTTTAGTGACGCGATCAAAGTTTGTGGTTATCTCCATATCTCTCATATAAAGTGTTGCTGTGGTAATGGCTAGCAAATATAATGACATCTTCTATTTATGGTCCTATTGTGTGTCTGCATAGCAAGTGTGAGTTTGGGGTAATCTTTTAAAAAGGAATGTTTGGCATCATCAGACCTTTTAAACTATGTTTTAACGTTAAGATTAAATATTTAAGGTTAAAAGGTATATTACTACAGCTTTTCTACAGGTTCTGTTCATCGTTATTCTCAATAATAACTAACCTTGGTGTAAAATATGATTCTTTTACCTCTGGACATATTATACAGGGTGGTGTGTTGTGCTTGCATCTCATAACAGTGCGTTTACAGTGAAGCTCCACTTGTATCAGGAGGCTGATCAGTCAATATTGGCTCAGCCCACATACATGAGCATTAGTGTGTGTTGGCAAATGTGTAAAAACAGATAACAGATCAAGTTTAGAATGTGTATTGTGTGAATGTTCTAATAGCTGATGCTGAATCAGACTTCTTTGCAGTTGCTATCTGGGAAAAATGTCATAATAACCAAACACACTGTTTCAAATGTGTATTTCTGATTGTGCGTCGTTTTCTATTAAAAAGACAAAGCTACACATGCGTGTTGTGTTGTCGCCTCTGTGGCTCTTTAACGTCAGTATTGATGGTGGGCTGCTTTATTCGCTGAAACACAAACACTGAACTTGATTCCCCGCTGCTGGGAGGGAGGTGGCTGCTCATGAAGGGCTCCGGAGCCGCCTCTCAGTGGCGAGGGGCCACCTGAGGAGCAGGGGCCTGAGCAGCGCTCACCTCCTGCCGACACCCTGTCTCCCACGGTCGCCCTGTTGCTCCGCACAGTGAAAACCCCCATTTCTGATGCGTAATAACCACATCTCCTCGCCCCCGCTCCCCCCTCGACACTTCCCCACAGGTAAACACAGATTACCGGGTTTGCAGAGGCTCAGAGGGGATTAGGCTTCCTACACGGTCACCTGCCGTCGGAGGCTGCGGGGAATTAGGACAGAAAAACCCAGGAACCAGGGGGAGCCACACCTCGCGGATCGTGGCGCACCACTCCACACACACATCCGCCACAATAAACTTTTACAGCGGGTGTCACAGTCCAGCGAGCAGCGGAGAGGAGGAAGAGACGAAGGGGGGGAAAGAGGCAGCTCGCAGCCGGCAGGACGCGGGCGCTGCGGCTGGAGCTGCCGGGGTTTGGCCGCGGTGGGAGCGCACCGGGCGGGGAGAGGTGGAAGACAGGGGGCGGCTCAGACCAAACACTGCCCGGGTGGTGGGGTCTTACCTTCAGCCACGAGGAGGACCATCGCCGCTGCCGCCGCCGCCGCCGCCAGCCAAGTGCTCCTCACCGGAGACACCGGGCAGCGCGCTGCGTAGCCTCTCGCCATTCTTCTGCACGGGACCCAAGGTGGACGTTAAAATCCACAACAGCGAGAAGCTCCAGAGTATTTCCTTCTCCGATCAGCCGCGGGGAAACTTCGAGCTCAGTTCGGAGCGACGCCGCCCGGGTTCGGTCAAGTTGCGGCTCGTCGCTGCCTCGGTGTCCGCTGCGTGCGGAGCCCCTCTCCGGTCAGGACCGTGTGGAACTTTCTGTCGCTCCTTCCTCGGACCCCTCCCAGTGCGGGCCGCCCTCGGTGCGCGCAGGTATCCGCCGGAGACACGGTGACACTCCGCGGAGGAACAGAAACAGAGAGTGCGGGCGGCCGGAGCTCAGTGTGTGTGTGTCGGTGTGTGTGTGTCGGTGTGTGTGTGTGTGTGTGTGTGTTGTGGAATATCACAGTGATGTCAGCAGAGCGTCACCAAGAGGACTTCAGCCGTAATAGGCTGCTGAACACACACACACACACACACACACACACACACACACACAGTCAGGATCATAGTAACATTCATCATTATGATGTAATTATAGACATTTGATGCAACTTTTACTTTACTTTAATTCATCACTGCAGGTTAATATTCAAATAATGTAAAACAATATGATATAAAGTAACAATATCTGTAATTCAACTGGTGCACCAGACTTGGTCTTTTACTTATTATTATTATTATTATGACCTCTCAAAGCACTTTACACTGCAGTGTTGCCTTTCACTCATTCACACACATTCATACAGTGCATTGATGTGCAGCATTATTCATGGTTCAAACACTGCAATTTGGGGTTCAGCGTCTTGCCCAAGGACACTTCGGCGGACTTTGTTGCGCAGCACATTGTTCTCTTTTTGAAAAGTTATTATTGAAATTTCCAGATACTTAACTTGAGCATCTAACACTTGATTCTAGATTGAACTTTCAAATCCAATACTGCAGTTTAATATGTAGAGCTTGTAAAGTACAAGTCCTGCTGCCTTCATTCCAGTCGGAGTCTGAGAATTAGCCACCAGAACAATCTTCAAGTCTTTTACAATATCCTCGACTCACTTTAGGAGTACAAAACAACTTCCAAAGGTTTCTGGCCCTAATGATGGTAAAAAGACCAGGTTTGGAATCACCAGGACTCTTGGAGTTTGCCGTTCAGCCAAACTGAATAACCAGGCAATAAGGGTTCTGGTCAGGGAGACGGCCAAGAGCCCAACCGTCACTTTAACAGATTTGGAAGTCCTGTGCAGATCTGCCAGAAGGAGGACCGTCTCCTGAGCACTTCATCCATCAAGGCACCAGCAGGCCTTGATGGATGAAGTGGCTCAACAGAAGCCTTTTTGAGTAAAAGGCACATGACAGACCACTTGTTTGCCAAATGGCATTTAAAGGACTCAGAGAGCAGGAAGAAACAGATTCTCTGATCTGATGAGATAGAAATTGAACTATTTGGGCAGAAAGCCCAACGATGTCCAGGCGCTGCTCATCCCCTGGCAAATACCAACCCCTACGGTGAGGTGGTGGTGGTGGGGGGGTTCTCAGAAGATGGCAGATGCTTCCCGTCCAACCTGACAGAGCTTGAGAGGATCTGCCAGGAACAACTGTCCAAACCCAGGTGTGCAAACATTGTAAGGACTCATCCAAGACGACTGGAAGCCTGATTGCTGCCCAGGAGGTGTCAGTCAGAAATGCAGGGTCCAAATACTTTTGTAATATTTCAGTTTCAGGTCATTGGATCAGTGTGGACAGAGGAGCGAAAAATGTCATTGTGTAAAAGGTGGAACTAGAAAACAAGAAAAATCTCCTTTCAAAGACTTTTAGCTCATTAGGCTGAAAAAGGAGGAAACCTTGAGAGGCAACTCACAGAGAGACACCACTCCTGTGGTTGTAAAAGGAAAACTGCCCTGCAATAATATTAAAAAAAGGCTGTCGGTCAAAAGATTAACTGGATATTTGTTACAGATCCAGCATGAAACCACTCAGATAAGACCAATATACTAACACAGAGACATGCATATGAAATGTTCCTGCTATATTCTCACCCGGGCGTTCGGGGGCTGGCAGGAAAACTCCCCAAAAATGTCTGGAGCAACCAACTCGGACATTAGCGTTGGGAAAATGTCCGGACCTCCTCTCTAAGTCAAAATCCATTTTGTCCATTCTAGGCCACTGCAGAAGCACTCTGCTGCAACACGGCCCCTTGAAGAGTTAAATATAAAGGGTTCATTTTTATGATAGTGATTTTACACTGTGAAAGTATAATTATTACCATTATATTTAATTTCTGCAGACTCTACCTTGAGATAATATTGTGAACTCGACTATAGCAGAAGCTGGTATTTTCAAATATCTTTTAATCTACATCCAGACTCACCCGTGTGATGATGTATGACGTCTATTACAGAAAAAAGCAACAGTACGAGTGACTTGCACAGTGAAAGAATTGCACAGATAAATCCATGTTTGAAGCACAGAAGAAATAAAAAAGACTTGAGGGACCAGAGGGGCTTTATACGTCTGGAGATGGATGCTGTCATTTACTTTGTTGTCCTGTGAGAAGAAGCAGTGATTTGAGAGAGAAGTTTTTTATAAAGACAGAATTTTTCAGACATGGATAAGTTAAAGGGAAATAAACACTCTCCCATACACAGAGAGAGTCTGTTTAAGACGATAAGAGAGAATCTTTGAAGCCGACTGCTGTAGTTTTTAAGTTGAAATACGCAACACAGGCAGATTGACTGAGAAAAGACTTTGTTCACGGGATTGTCAAGGCGAGGCTCAATTAACTGTGTGAGTCATAACTCAGAGACTGTAAACCTTATACACAATATAGTTTGAACTCTTTAGTTTGAACTATCTCCCTCACTCGCACCATCCACACACTTTTATCTAAAAAAAATCTGTGTATGTTTTATTCTCATTGTGAAGAATATGTATATAGGCCATCAAATCATTTTTCCTCCAGGAGAAGTTTAACTACTCCTCTAACCCAAATAAGAAAAACCCTCCCTCATCAATATGTTATTTAATAAATCTGGAGAAAACCCAAAGGTAACCCCGCTGCTAGAATCCAAAAATATATATCTGTTTTGTGAAGAGTGGACCCTTTAGAGAATGGGGGGTCAAATATATATGTCCAACATTCATCCACAAGTCCTGATTCAGTAAGCTGCGTATTTATGTCTTTCCTTTCCTGTTAACTCGACAACTCTTAGCAAATTTGGCAGGTTCTTTCAGCCCAAGTGATTTGTACTTAGGTTCTAGTTTTGTGGATAATTCTCTTCCTCAAGAACACTTCAAAATGTGGATAAGAGGAGTGATGAGACATCCAAACTCACAAATAATGGCCCGTGTGGACAGGAATTGCCGGAGGTCAGACCTTCAAACTCACAAATAATGACCGACCAGCTCCACCTGAGCTGCAGCTGCCTTCGAGTACCACACCGAACGAAAGACACATCTTTGAGACTCTGATAAAAGCTACAGCCCTAGATGCTAGTAGTTAAATTTGATACTGAATCTATTTATGTTTTTTTCACCATTTCTACCCAAAGCATCTTCTTCTACATTAACATTGGAAAAAACTAATAATACCAATATGTCTGTGATTGGCCGATATCGACCAATCTATGGGTCGGGCTCTCGTCAAAACATTTCTTTTATCCCATCGTCAAAAATAATAACCGGCCTCCTCCGGCTGTAACATTTACATTTCTTTGCGTAGTAATGTTCTCGCTGCTCGAGCACCATGACTTCAGCTTTCAGGCAAAACCAAATAACCATCTATTCTTTTGTGTAAGAATCGATTGGGAGCAGCCCCACGCCTCCCTCCACATACAGTTCACTGTTCAAAACACTTCTCTGAGAAATAACACATGGCCGCCCTCTGGAAAGCTCGGCTATCTGGCTGCCACTGAAACCTTCCCCACGATGCTTCCACCACTTTGCAGGGTGGCAGACCCAGCCGCCCACCTCCCCATTATCACCTCATTAGCACGCTGCAAACTGGCCCACCCTCCATTTTGGCTCCAGCCTCAATCAGCCCATTAATCACAGAAGCGCAGGGAAACCTTCTGTCCTCTGAAGGCTCTCGATGTATTCAGCCGGCCCCTGCTGTGTCTGTTTTAGTGTGTGTGTGTGTGTGTGTGTGTGTGAGTGCATGTGCTGCGGCACACAAATGATCCAGCTATATCCTGCCATCTGTTGACTGCTGAAAGTAACTGCCTCCACCCTGACACGTTCAAGTTCATGATGCATTCTGTCTGTCTGCCCGTTCCTTGTCCTGAACCCTAAAACACAAGCACGTGATTCAAGGTTTATCTCGTTAAAAGAACAGATGGAACAAAGTGCTCAATCACCGCAACGATTCCTCATAATTAAACAACTAAATTGTTTGTCAGTGCATTAAAAAATACAAGTCATGAAATCACCACTACTTTGTTAAGGTTGGGTAAACATCATCTTCGTGATTTAAGTAGAAATAATGTTGGTTGGAGGAATGATGCATGATTTCATAAGAGTAAATCAACTTGGTATTTTCCCTCTGACACTGAATGTGAGCAAAGGGCTTTTTCCCGAGGCTGTCTATTTGCTGGAGGGGGACAGTTGCATTTTTCCAAATGGACGTTCATGGTTTCCTGATGCTAAGTCCTAATGATTCTGCAGATTTCCCCTCTAGTGCCACCATGAGGTTGGTATCGCTACTGAAATATGTGAAAACAAGCACTGGATGGATCATTGAGACGTTCATGTTCCTCATGGGATGAACAGTAACAACTTAGTCATTCTTAAAGTTTTCTTTTGGCTCCACCATCGGGTCGAAGGGGACAATTTGTCCAGTGCTTTGGTTTATGACCAATTATCTGCACGATCAAATGCTTCCCTGTTGCTCTCAGCTAGAGACGATATAAAGATGGATGACTTGAAAAAGTGAAACCAACGCGTCTCGTTTGCCCCCTGGTGTTTGGCTGCAGTAGAAGACATAAACTCTGCCTCCTCCATGTTGGCAGATAGTGCGACTCCTCATCTTTATATACAGTCTATGGTCTCAGGTGTGCTGTGCAACATGATGAACATTATACCCACTAAACCTCAATATGATAACATTGCCATTGTGTGCATGTTAGCATGCTGACATTAGCATTTAGCTCAAAGAATCCTTGGGTCTGAGTAAAGATGTAACTTCAGCTAAACTTGACGGACTTTTGTTCATTATTCAGAGAAGGACCTTATTGTTCTCAGCTGTCCGAGCAATGACAAACTGCTGGTTATTGAAAATCAATATCTGTCTTTAAAAAAATCTATTAACCTTTGCATATTGATGTTTATTGTGGTGGGCTGGGGTTATGTTGTCATTTTCTAATTTACAAGATTGTAGTTTGAAGGCTAAAATTCCTATTGGCCTAATGAAAAATTCATACTTGATTATCATATGCAGAGCAGCAAGCGTTGTTCAGAATCACTGATCAGGTCTTTAACTGTGTGTGACCTGTTCTGACTGGTCAGATATGGGCTGACAACTAGTTTGTGCTGATGAGGTGGTACGTCAGACATTTTTAAACTGGAGAACCTTATATCATGACCTCCAGGCTAAATTATAAAGAGCAGTTGTGCTGTTCTAAATACCATTAAACAAACAAATTAAAGTAATTAATGAAGTAGTTAAAGAAAATTAAAGACATTCAGCATCTTGTTCCTTTTCTAGAATGATTAACATCTTGTTGTTTCCACTCGTTGGTTTAGTCACATCTTCATCTGAGCCTACAACCAACACAGCAAAGATTCACTGCAGCTGAACGCTGACGTTATTATGCTCATCCCTAAAAAGATTTAATTTGAAAATAACTATATACTTGAAACCATCACATGGTTGGCAGATAATCTCTTTGGGCAATAAAATGCAAAAGGCCACATAAATGCATTTTGGGGGGAATTTGTGTGACATAAATAATGAGTAAGCTCTGGCTCCAGGCCCGTTTGGCCTTGAAGAGGAAACTGAGTAAATTAATTCCTGCTGTAATTATGTTGTAAACAAAATCCAAATCGCTTTAGATCAACTCACTTGCCAAGTGCTGTATATATATGAAGGTATTTATCTCGGTCACAAAGGGATTCACCCTGTAGGTCGACTGGTTATCTAAAATAATTACAGTGCTGATATGTAAAAATCCAGTAGCAAACCAGATCTATTCATCTACTTAGAGGAAACCAGGCAGAAGCTAATGCTATTTTCCTTTACATTTCACTTTAAATGTGAAGTCGGCAGGCTTTGAATAATTGAGTATATAATTCATGTCTTACCACTTTGTGCTTCCTCACTCCTGGAGGCCATGAAACCTGTGGTTCACAGCCTGGAGGTCGGGATTCCCCCAAGAGGCTGCAACAAAAACCTGAGGTCATGAAATGATTAACAGGATGAGAAGAGACGGAGAGAGAAGAGAAGGAAATTCATATCCCTGCAAAACAAAAATAAAAGTCTGTTTATTCATTTCTGACTTTTCTTTCATCTGTCTTTCCTCTGAAATCGTTTGGCAGTGTCAGCTCTGAAATGTATTTCAATGAAACAACGAAGGGAAAGTTGCTCTCTGGCTGAACCTTTCACAGCTCAAACACGAGAAGGTCACAAGTGCACATTTCTTTTCCAGAAAACCCCTGAAATGGTTTGGAAGTGCTGGTTAAAACATGAGAAATCAGCAAAATCCGTCGCTCTCTCTTCTCCGTCACAAATTACAGCTGAAAAGCTTTAAGCCAAGTGTTGAACCCTCGAATCCGTTTGTCCTGAGCTGCACTGCAGGTGTGTGTGTTTAACCCTCCTGTCTTTTAAGAAACACACAAATCATCTGTTCATCCGTCTCTCTTTATTCATGTTTTTGCCTTGTATACAGATTGGGCTGGGTCATCCCTCCGGCCTTGGCTCTTCAATCACCTCTCCTCTCCGCCTGCCTTCACCTTTCCCCTTCCACCATCTACCCCTCCAACCCTCCATCTATCTACCCCTTGATCTCTTCCTCCATCCCTCCCTCTGTCATTCCAGACAGCGAAATAAATCAACTCCTACCTCAGTGCCAGTCGGCCAGCCCCCGAACACCTACTGAGTTATTTACCTCTGTGTGGCTGTGATCCACCAAATGAACCTACATTAGCACTGACACACACACACACACACACACACACACACACACACACACACACACACACACACACACACACACACACACACACACACACACACACTGTTTAGCTGCATTAGAAGAGCTGGAAGCTGTGAGAGCTCTCTCCCTTATTATTTTGTACACAACCAGCCCATGAATTTTATATGCAGCACTCCCATTGCTCTGTTATCCTCACCTCATATTTGAAGCTGCAGGGCAACAAGGACTTGCATGCACACACACACGAGACTTGCACACACACACACACACACACACACACACACACACACACACACACAGATCTGGTATGTTTTGATTTGTGTAGGTATAGATTGGTATGTTTTTATGGTGGTGGGGGAAGGGACTAACAGATCAGGGCTTGGTCCTATGAAAAGATGGAGAAAAATCGGAGGGGGCTTCCACTTGGTGGATAATCTTTCAGTCTCTAAACGCAGTGGAACAGAGGGTGAGAGGTGCCTGTCAATCACAGCGAGGGGTCCCCACTGAGGTGGACCAGGTTAAGGGTTTATTGAGGGAGGGGGTAGTTACATGAGGAGGGATCAACGGACAATAACACACTCTGAGAGAAAAGCTCTTCTTCAGAGGAACAGCGTTCCCTGAATGAAAACTCTGTCAGGAACTTCTCACTGATGTGCTCAGGAAACAGAGTTTGGGGCTGTGGTGTAAGCAGGTTCTGAGATAACCAGAGAGATGATTCATCTGGTTTGTGACTTGAGGGCAAACTAAGTGTCACATTAGGGCACAGATGACCCCACACTTCAACATCCTTACTTGTGCTTTCTGTTGAGTGCTAATTAGCAAATGTTAGGATGCTGACATAAACCAAGAGGGTGAAAATGGTAAATAAATCCATCAGCATTTTAGCAAACAATCTTTAAAGGACACATTATAGTATAAACCTCGCACGAGGTCTCAGTCTCCTCCAGCTACAGCCCTACCCATCATGCACGTACCTGCAGCCAACTTGAAACTTGTGTTCAAAAAGTACGTTATCTTCAGCGAAACCAAAACACTGTCCCTTTACTTGCATCTCAGCTGCTTTCTAAACTCGCCATCTTGCTGCAGCTTCACAAAACAAGCCAAACATATCTATCACAGCTCTCCAAGCAGCTTGTACATCACGTTCCAAGTGTTTCGGAGCCAAGTTGTAGCAAGGATTCAAACAGTCTGACTTCTGACGTCCACCAGAAGAAATATGGAGCAATTTGATGGACATTTGTGTGTTTTTTGGAAGTGAACAAAATTTAAAAATGCCAAATCCGGAAGCCTATTGGCAGCAGTCCGGCACGCAAGTACGAGGGCCAACTCACAGTGTTCGATAATCCTTCAAACTTCAGGGGCTGTTTTGACTGGCATACATGCACGGATGGTGATTCTATTAAAATGTTTGAGGTAAATTATTCCTATATGATCATTGGATGGAAATGGGGAGGCTGTAGGATTCACAGGCTGTAGGATTCTGCAGAGAGTATATTTTAAATCCACAGCCCTGGGTGAGAGGAATGTGCTTTGCCAAGTTTTGTGGTAGTTTTTGTGGCATTTTTTACAGCGATCTTTTTCATGTTGCCTGGTTTAATACTGCCTTCAAGTCATCCTTCTAAGCTCCTAGTTGAAACTTCTGAAGTGGTAATACGACGTATCATGCATTCGGGTGCTTTTAGTTGGAAGGGCAGCTTCTCCAGCAACATTGGTAAACTGTAGCCTGGGAGTTTCTTATCATCAACAGCAAGAGGGTGACATCCACGGCCAGACATGTGACGGGTGATGGGCTGAGTGACATTCGAATGCATCAATAAAAAGTATTTAGCTGAATTTGAAAGTGCTACGTACAGAATTAAACATATTAGAATGATATCACTCAGAAAAAACACCTACGTATGTTTTCTTTTTCTTTGTTTCTACACTTTTGTCAGTTTTTTCCTTCTTCAATGAATTATGAAAAAATTCCTTTACTTTAAGTGGAGCAATGAAATCAGTTATTTATGTGGCAAGACAGAATTATCCATCCATTATCTATACTGCTGATCCTCTAAGGGTCAAAGGGGACAGCTGACACTGAGGGGGGTGGGGGGGGGGGTGCACACATTAGAGCTCTCCAGTGTAATGCAGAACTGATGCACAGGGCTGAATAAATACTAACGTCTTTTTAAAACGGCATTTTAAAACTAAACGACCTCCAAATGAGAGTTTTAGCTGCGTATCTGTAATGACCTCCATCCACACTACTGCAGTTGGTTGTATACTCACAGACATCGTGAAAAAACACGTGTCGGCTTCCGAGTGATTAATGACATTTTCCACAAAGCACCGCATCGTCAAAGAAGCT
Organism: Verasper variegatus; assembly: GCA_026259375.1. Lineage (NCBI taxonomy): Eukaryota > Metazoa > Chordata > Actinopteri > Pleuronectiformes > Pleuronectidae > Verasper > Verasper variegatus. Next base: position 1,776,086 of record CM048038.1, on the reverse strand, counting down.
GGTTCATCGGCTTCCAAGAGACAAAATAACAGACTCAGCTTTCTGCAGGGGGCCACGTTCGTCCACGTTCGTAAACAGACTGACCCGTCAACCGTGTCGCTCAGTAAAGATGCTGAGTTTGGAATTAAAGGTTTTGTCTTGTTAATGATTAAGATGAAGAAAAGGGGCAGAGAGAAAAGAGGAGGAATGAAGAATCGGTTTTCTAAAGGACAGTGGACTCAGGGAGAAGATATCTCTGAAGGTCTCAGATGGTTCACTTTTAAAACTTATAATAAAAACATGAAAAGAGAGTGTCAACACAGATATATCTTCCCTGCAGCAATTGGTTTGAGAGCAAACTTGTCAGCCGCTCTGGGACCAGCACTGTGCGACGAGACAACATCAGGGAGATGGAGGATTATCACATCGGCCTGAAACAAACAAATAAAGACAACATGTATGTGTGAGCTGGTTCATTAAGATTTTAACAACTGGATTTAATGTCGCCGTGTCTCTCAAATGAGCTTAAGAGATAATATTCACACAGCGGCCATTTTCAAGTCATATAAAAACAGGGAACTTCACTGCTTCCTAACTGATCAGTGGACAAAAAGATAGTTGAAAGTTAAAATACAAAGGTTAAACAACATATTTGATATCTCACTAGCTACCACGAGACAACAGCTAACGTTAGCATCCAACCACTCCCTTCATTTGGATCCGAGGTGCATGAAATTTTGGTTTCATAGGACTGTCATGTGACCAAATCAGCTCGCCAAATTTCATCAAAATCTGTGACAGTGGGGGTCAAAGAGTGATTCATTTGACACAGAATGACGGTGAAGCCAAATTGTCTCGATTGCCCCCTGCTGGCTGGCCGCAGTATAGCTCATACACCCTGCCCCCACCATGTTAGTGGATGGGAAAACCCCAAAAGTTAAATCTGTCCACATGAATAAATTGACACCACGATCGCTACTGTGCAGATTCTGGCTTCACATCACGTCATCGTCGCAGGATGGCAGCGCTTGTATCCAGGATGTTTCGGCTTCATATCTGGATTGAGGGAGGAAGTGGAGTCGTCCTTCTTTATTTACAATCTGGGAAACGAAGACTGCTGCTGCCACCGCTCAATCTCCAGGGTGACGTGGAGGGTCAGACTTATCACGGCGTCTCGCCCAGTGGGATGAGGGTTAAAGAGGAAACTGGTTCTAAAATGATGTTTTACCTCCGCCTCGGGGTTGGGTCAAAGTGCTGGATCAGGGTGAACGTGCGGCGCTCATGTGCGTGATGGTGTCTGAAGGTTGGAGGAGGAGGAGGAAGAGGAGGGGGAGGAGGAGGAGTGAGCACAGCGCCAGAAACAAGTGATTACCTTCCTCCGGGCCCTGTTGTAAAATGTCACCCCTGTGAGAAATGGGTCTGTGTTGGGTGACCTGTAAACCCTGACATCATTCGCTGTTCTGGTGTTTGGGCAATGTTTATTTTTCTCTAAAATAAGGGACGTTGTTCTCCTTTCTCTATTTCCCTCTCTCAACTCCCGTGTGTCTTGCTCCGACCTCAAAAAACGAAATTAAACAACCTCCCTTTCGCCTGAAAACACACATTTTTCACAATTCATCATAACAGATGAAACTAAAAAAATAAAGCCTCATGATAAGTGTAACATAAGACAAGAAAGCAGAAAACACCTTCATCCCTGAGTCACTAGCATCATTACAAATTACCGCAATATCCTGAAATGGAGACATAAACTGAGGAAGACCAAGATTCAACAATTTATCACTTAACAGAGACACACGCAGCGAGGAGCAGACCAGTGTAAAGTAAATCCAAATTGCTTACACAACTCCGGTGGTGCAACGGCCCCCGATGAAGACAAATCGCTGAGAACAATTTGAAAATAAATCCTGGTGCACCGGAGAAGAGTTGTGCAATACGTTTTAATTTCGCAAGAGCAAGAGAAAGAAATATTCAGGGGAAGAAATAAAGAAGTTTAAACATTTAGTTAATGATGATTTAACTGTTTGTAACAATTGATGCTACAGAGGAAAAAGAACATGCTGGAATAAGTTGCTGGTTTGAGAAAGTGTTTGTGTAAAAAATTTGAATTTTTCTTCCTTCATTGTGTTTCTTGTTTTGTTTTTCAACCACAACCTCGTCACAGATCGTTGTCCCTAAATCTGCCTCGGTCATCAGCTCCGCAGGTCAAACATGAGATCCAGCTGAATATGCAAGTTTCTAAAAAAAAGGAAATTGCGGTGTCACATTAGTAATACGTGACGTAATTTCATGAGACAGGATTGCATGAGATTATTGACCCCTGCTGCTCACAGGAGCTGAAGCTGCAGTGAGCATCAAACCGACTTTACAATATTAAAGGAGACACAAGATGCTTTTTCAGACTTTCCGTTTCCTCTAGTGTGTTATAAAGGTTTGTTGTGTAAAGTCTGCAGAACAGAAACCACTGAAGCTGCTGAAGCTTCGTCGCTATAGTCTGACTCCACACTATTGTGACGCACTTTGTGTGACGCACGCTCAGCGACTGGTCTGAAACCTGCCCCAACCAGAAAGCTGGAATCACAACAGAGTGGACCAGCTGGCCAATCAGAGCTGACTGGGCTTCATCAGGAGGGGGGTCTTAAAGAGACAGGAGCTAAAACCAAGTGTCTGAGACAGAGGCTGAAAAGAGGAGCTGCAGCGATGGATATTTAAGGAGTACATTTTATTTACATGACAAATCCCAATGTCACTAAGGGCAGAATATCTAGGTACAAAAAAAGGTTTGGGTCATGATTTGCTTTATATAAAATTGAGGCTGTAGAGAACAAAAAATGTCCCTGAAATGAAAAGGTCCAGCTGCTGGTAAAGGGAATGTTAGACATTCAGTAGAGGCTTCTCATGTTTAAATAAGTCAAATCAGTTACCAGCAGGAAAGTCAAAGTGAGGGGGGTGTAGGGACACGTGGTTACTGGGACATTTTGGAATCTAATGTAAAAAATATGACTTCCTTCCTTCGGTTTCGAGTTGAATTTTAAAAAGAATCCCTCCCGGGTCTAAAGTCTCCAAAACACCTGATTTTGTCCCTGAATTTGACCCCAAGCACCGATACTTGTCGTCATTATAATCGAGTCAGGTCCATGATGGGAAATTATGAGAATACATCCTGGCAGGAGGAGGTCGGGCCCCTGAGCCACGAGCTCGACAAACTCCTGTCCATGCTCCAATGTGCAAAACGTGCAGTGCTTCAGTGACGTCACCGTGAACATCACACTCCGGAAACATGAAATGTCTCTGAGTGTAACTGGAGTCCGATGTCTTCACAGGAGGCCAACAGGAAAAGCGAGAGGGAGAGGTTGGTTTCCTGACCCCGAGCCCATTAACTGAAAGGCGGATGTGGACCCCCTGATGAAAAATGATGCCGCTTGATTGCTTCCTAATCAGGCCAGAGTAATTCAATTAATATCTGACTGTGATTTTGAAGTGGCCCCTTTGTATATAGAACGAGCCAAGCTGAATATCAACCTCACTCACACGATCACAAACAACAGAAGTGCAGCTTGATTTTCGATCCCCCCCCCCCAAGGAAAACATCTTATGTTGCTGCCCTCTGTGAGTAATTGATAATAAAACTGATGTGAAAACACAATTGCACAGTTAAACCCCAGGGTCAGTCATTCTGTGATCTCAATATGTGGTTACCTCATGAAAAAGGCAGAACCCCGCCTGTATTTCTTTATTGCTTCTGCAACCTGCTGCAGCCCCTCCAGCCTCAGCTTCCATCTTCCATTCTCTTTTCTCTGTTTTTTCGCTTTTCCACAAAGCCCAGTCAAACGGCTCCTTCCCAAACCAATTGCACAAGAAGAATATCTGCTCCCGCTGCACCAGTCCCAGGTTCTGGCCGAAGCTTCCCAAACACATGGTGTGTTTTGTCCCTCTGGCACAAAACACAAAAGGACGTGAGCCTAAACCTTGTTTCAGCCCTTTGTCTCATCCTCAGGCTGCAGCTTTATTCTGTCAGAGCGGCAGTCTGTCCCACAGCTTGTCTCACAGAAGACATTTTGACATGTCGCAAAAGGGAAAAGCAGGTGTACATAAATTCCACCTGTCAACCCCCCCAGACGTCATTTGATGGTTTGTGAGCTGCTGTTTTGAAGCCTCGATTTTGTCCAGCGCCATCTTAGTCTTTTGCAACCAGAAGTGGAGGGGTGGGGGGGGGCGGAGCCTGACTGACAGCTCCACCCACACCTGCACCGATTGGAGGTTACAAGCTGTCAATCGCACAGTAAACTGGACACAGTTGAGACTAATGAGGGCGGGGCGTCTAATCAATGAAGGGCGGGAATGCAGACAAAGACAGGAAGTGAAGTGAGTAAGCAACAAAATAAAACAGGAAATAACTGTGAGTGTAAACATAACATAACCAGGCAGAGACATGACCCGAGCACGTTATCAAGGTGTCAGAATCCACGGAAGTAAATTCAAATAAAAACATGACTCAATCTCCATCACTTGATCTAAATGTAAATTCATATTTAAGTAAGTTTCCCTCATGAGGATACAGGATACACAAAGGTAAAGTTGATGGAAAAATGCACTGATTCACATTTTATTTTACTGAAACTTGTAGTTATGACAATACTTTGCACCCCTTTAATGTGAGGGCCATGTGAGAGTCCGTCCCTGTGGCCAAGTCAAATTGATTAAATGAGCTGCCGGCATAATGTGATCATGTATCACCCCACACGTTTAGCTCCGTAATTCTTTCTCCACGGCAGCCGCCTGTCTCCGCTCCAGCTTCGGCCTTTTGAAGTTGAGATCTCACAAATCCCGCCCTCCCTTCCTCCTCGTCGTCTTTTTCTCCCGCTCCATCATCCTCCTCCCATGTGTCGCCTTGTCCACGCCGGCCTGCAGCGCTCCTTCATCCTTAATAACTCCTCTCACCCTGTCCGCCCCAACCTCCAGCGTTCCCTTGCCCTCCACAACTCCCCTCACTCCGTTCGTTTGTCCCTCTCGTGCTGCTTCCTCCCATCATTAGAGGTTTTAGCCCTCTCGCCTCCCCTGCTCCGTTAGCTGGCTGTGTAGCCGAGTGTTGCTTTGCTAATGGCACTCCAAGGGAGCGCGGAGATAATACTGTTGGCTTTAATTAAAGACATTAAAGGGCTGGAGAGACACAGAGCCGCTGGGATGATGTGTTCTCACATCACACCTCACATCACACCTCCTCTCTCTCTCTCTCTCCTCCCTTCTCTCTCCATCACTTCCCTTCTCTTCTTTTTCTTTGCTGTTGCTCATTTGACTCCTCTCTTCTTGTGTTGGATCACCATTTCTCTCTTTTCTCCCTCGACACATTCTCGTACTCTCACTTCCTTCCCGTTAGTTTCCTCTTGTTAGTTTCCTGTGATGTACATTTTTTCTCTTACTCTCCCCCAGCCTGTGTATTTTATTTCCAACGAGCCATTTTTCCTCCATCTCTTTCTTCCCTCTCTACCCAGAGCATATTCCCTGTGCCCTGCCTCATTCTTGGCACCCGGCAACCAGTGCATATCTTCATTAGTTTTGATGCCTGGGACTTTGTTTACTATTAATTAGTGTTTTTCCTCGTGAGCTTGATTTACATCACAAGACCAAAGCTGGTTTGTAGAAACCTGCATGGCTCTGTGTTGCTGGCAGAAGGAAAACACAGATTTAGACACAGAGAGCGAGGACTCGCTGTGCACATTTTAAAACTGTGTGTTCCTGTGTGGATTTCCTCTTCCTGCTACATCAGACAACTGCAGATCCAGGATCATCATCGTGGAAATACTAAATACTTTAAACATCGATACACATGTTAGACACTGTCTTTTCTCGTGAATATTGTAAACACTGTTATTTTTTGATGTGCTCTGTCACACTTCTGTCTGTCCTGGTCAAAGGTTTCCTCACTTGCGACTCTCTCTATACATTTTTCCTCACGTGAAGGGTCTGGACACAAGGTTCTGCACCTTGTTAAGCCTAACGAGGAGAATCGTGATTTGTGAATATGGGCTACACAAATACATTTTGATTCATTGAAAACTTCCTTTGCTTATTGTCAGTGTTGGTAGTGACTCCGCTAAGAATTGGAGGAGAAATCTGGTCTGGAACCTCGTCGGTACCTATTTTATGTCCAGATAGATCGATATCTGGAAGTCTGAGGTTCTACAGAGCCCCAATAAATATCAAAGGATTTGATGTCAAGGATTTTAAATCCGGATGAAAAACTGCAGAGGACCTGCGGGTTGATGGCATGTTGCACTGCATTCTGGGTATTACCAGGGCTAGTCAAGCAGTGTTGTTTTGTAAAATACTCCACGTATTGGTTTTGAAACCATATCTTCCAAAGAAGAAGCAAAACATTAAAGGGAAAGACATGGAGAGATAATCAAGAATTGGCTGTGGACGATGTTTCATATCTAATGTTAATTATTTACCAGTTGTTTTTGTAAGAAAATTGACTGAGATCAACACAGCTGATAATGTCAGATTTGTCCCTTTCATCGACTGTTTCACCATCACCGTGACGACAGAGCAGATGAGACTATCATGGGTCTCAGGATGTTACCAGCTCAGCAGTTGACGTCAAAAATTTTGAAAACCGGAGATTCCCCAACTATTTTTTTCAATGTCGGACATTCGCTGTGAATTAACATCATCAAGAGTTAATGCAGCAGCAAAGACGGGTCAACTGTGCACTGCCAAAAAGGTGCGACTCCGATAACAAGCTGTGAACAAGTACGCCAATTAGTGCAGGGTCACATTATGTTAACACATGCACGCTGCTGACTGCTCTTTAATTGTGAAAGCCTTTTGTTGTCTTGAAACTATCTGAGAGCAAATGGTGGAATCACAGTGAAGGTCAAGATTCAAGCCAAACTGCAGCTGCTGTTCCTGGTGCATATCTCAGACCTTCACAGGAAATCATGACGGCCAAATGTGTCTTTGTTTGACAGCATCCAGGCCAGAAGAAGCTTGTTCGACATTATGGCGACAGACGAGGCTCAAAAGTTAGAAAATACTGAGATTTCATAACTAGAATGACACTCAGAGCACATCCATCCACCAAGGCCCAACATCCATCCATCCATTATCTATACTGCTTATCCTTTGAGGGTCATGGGGGAGCCGGAGCCAATCCCAGCCGACATTGGGCGACTCATGGTCAATGTAGAGTCTCCAGTTAACCTAACCACAATCTGCATGTGTTTGGACAGTGGAAGGAAGCCAGAGCCAAGACAGATGTGGGCCACTTCGCCTAAAGTCGCCCATTTCTAACTATATATGGCCCAAATATCCCAAAACAAACGTGGGCCTTTTCTGGCAAACGTGGAATCAGGAATCTGGACATTTGGGCCACCTTCGGTTGACGCGCAGTATTGCTGTGACTTACTTGTGGCCCAGATCTGGCAAACAGAAGCAGACCGCCCAAGTGCCATCATGTGTGAGATGTCGGGCAAATCTGGGCCAAAACATTGACATTGCTTATTGTGCCACACCAAGGTCCAACAGTCGCCTTCAATTCAATCAAGCTGCACCAAATTGTCCACCCTCATAGATCTGAGTTCCCTTAACATGCCTGATCTTTTATTCTATGAGAAATCAACAAAATGTACCAGAGGACTTCCCCATATATTCAAAGTCTTACTTCTGAAGGGAGGTTTCCGGCAGCTGTTCGTGCTCCCGCCTGCTGTTGAGGAGGTGGATGTGTGAGAAAATCAGGACAATTGTGAAGAAAATCCTCAACAACGAAAACACTGAGCAAAAATCACAGGATATTTGTCCTTGTGGACGTACTTCCTGCATTTATCTGAATTATTTTCCTGTTTTTGTACTCAAAGACATCCTATATTTGTCTCTTCATGCAGTTTTGTATTTTCACACCACAATGTGTTTGTTGGTGAACTGAAGGGCATTTGTAAATCGTCTTTTTGTTTGTTTGTTAGGTTTTTGGCACGAAATTATCTCCATATTGATTAGTCTGGCTGGTGGAGCCTCCCTGCATCTGCATTTTGTCATTATTGAAGGCACATCTGCTCATATGAGTTGGCTCCTGTTTAAACCCCCATCATCCACCATGCAAGTCCACACAGACACACACACACACACACACACACACACACACACACACACACACACACACACACACACACACACACACACACACCTTGACAGACCTGAAAGGAAGCATGTATGAATGCACATCCACACACATGCAGACATTTCCGGGAGCTAACTCATATGCAATGCATGACGACATCGAGACACACACACACACACACACACACACACACACACACACACACACACACACACACACACACACACACACACACACACACCTCAAGGAGAATCACAATGGGAGTGAGGCACTTTCTGATCATCTCACATCAGCTCAACACTCCTCCATAAATAGAAAAACCGGCTCAGCACCGCAGGGAAGGAAACAGCATTTGGAGAACAGATTAAAGTGGGGGGTTTCTGGGGTTGGAGGTATGTGCACAAGTGTGTGTTTGCTTGTTTGTGTGTGTGGCATTGTTTTAAACAGATGTGTATCACACTGTGTACGTTCATCAAAACAGGTCTGTGGGTCAAAGAGTAATGAAACGAGTCCGCTTTCATTTCCTGATGCTCTATGTGCGGTTCTGCAAAGGCAATGTCTATATGTGTCAAACTATTTGTATCAGTGTTATCTCCAGTGTGTGTGTTTGTGTGTGGGTGCATGTGTGTGTTTGTGTGTGAAGCGATGAGGAAGACTGAGTCACCCTCTGGCTCGCCATCCTTATCCCTGGCACCCTGGACCCTGTTGAGCCCCACGGCAGCGACGACGAGCAGTCCTCTCGATTCAATCAAACAGACGACATGAAGGAACCCCCCCCCCCCCCCCCAAAAGAGAGAAAACACAGGAAACAATTAATTTTGACAGAGAGAGAAGTGACGGAGGGAGCCAGAGAATTTATCTGCAGTTGGAGAGGGGACGGAGAGAGTATATAAGAAAGAGAGCCAGACAGAGAGTAAAGAGAGACAAAGGAGACACATTGAAAGCCAAGATGAGACAATATGAGCAGGGTCGACATCCTGCAACGGTTTTCAGAAACACTAGAAGAAGACTTTGGAATCGGGCCAGTAGCTTGGTCTGTGGCGTTGCTGGTTGCAGCTCACACAGAAACAACTTCACACCTGAAACACACTTTTCTCTGCGTACATGGTTGTTTAGGTCACTTCTACAGTTTCAGAGAGAAAGCAGCAGCCAGCAGCACCACAGGCCAAACAAACATCCCATTCCGTACAGACTGGTTTAGAACAGGTACTGCACTGGTACATGAAGTGTCGGCAATCAGGTGAAACGTCAAATAAAAGCAGGAACTCCGTCTGTCTGAGCTCAAAACAAAGGTCAAATCAAAGAAGTGTGATGTTTGACTGCAAGTGAGCCAGAGAACGTGCCTGACACCTTCATCCTGCACTGGATCCTTTTCATTTAAATAACATTTTTCATCTGATCTGTTTGTGGTTGTGTACGTGACAAATACATTTAGAATTTGATCAAATGTCCAGAGGTAAAAAGATCAAATTAGCAAAAGTCCTCCTTCTATTGTCCTGAGAGGGAAAAGACAATACGGGAGAGAGACACAGGAGGAGCAGGAGGAGGCAGGAGGAGGCAGGAGGAGTTTAATTTAACATGAGAAGCAGCGTGCAGTATTTATGAGTCATGTTTTTCTCTATGTATCTGGTGGTTTCACAGCAGTTTGTCTGTGCAGAGTAGTAACTGTTCCTTCACAATCTTAAATCCACACCCCCCGTCAGTGCGTCCATTCATGGAGCTTTTTATCACACAACAAATTACCATCCGCATGAGGCCAAGTCCGTTTGGAAGTGCAGAGCTGTAGGTTTCATGAATACACCACTTTCCACACGCACCACTGTGAGACGGCAGGATTGTTTCCTGTTCTCAAAACACAACATTGCTCAAGGGAGACGTTCAGAAGTGCACGTGCCGCGTCCGTACCTGCACGACGCCACCTTGACAACTTACGTCCCCCTGCAGCACAAAGAGCTGCATGAGCAGCAGGACACAGAGTGCAAAGAAAAGCAAAAGGACAAGAGTTCAGTTCAGGTTCCCTCTTCATTTTCGCCTTTGGAAGCTCAACCTCTAATACAAAGAGACTCTTTAGCAGGGCCTTCAGTGGCACCTCAGCTCGGGCTCTTTCATCTCCGAGCACTCGGCTGCCGACTGACAACACGTAGGAGAAGTACAGAGCTTAAGAAGAGTGCTGATGGGGTTCAGCTGCCGTTTGTTGTCTCATTAGGCTGCTTCTCCAGTCTCTGTCTGCCAGTGCACAACAGAAAAGCACACGCTCCCTGTAATGACTCACTGTTGTTCTCCTCTTATCAAAAGCACATTTTGTGCCGTCCTATGGAGCATGGCATCACCGTGGGGTGTTGATCTTTATCGCAGTGGAATCTTTGAGGGTTTAATTTGTTAAACGACATTATTCAGGAGGAACAGACGCTGATAAAATCTGATCACTTCCCAACCAGCAGATTGTTCCAAACTGGGCCATGAAACCAAGAACAACAGACCAGATTAAAATTCACACACGTCCTCTTTAAATTTCTCATCATTAAATTTGTCTCCATCCACCTGCTTTTACTCACATTCTGATTTGTGCATAAAAACATGAGGGTGAAAATTCAACAAAACTTTAAATGATGTGGAAATGTGTGCCGGGGAAAAGTTGGCACATCACAAAAGATGTGGTTCATTAAAGTTTGTCGGGGAACAGATTCCCCCAACCCCCCCCGCTCTGATGTTGTGGAACCTGCCTCTGTTTCTGCTACAGGAGACAAAGCAGCCATTCACCATTAATACCTGCACTCCGGCACAAAACCAAACAAGAACAAATTAAAAAACCGCAGGACTGAGTGCAACCACAACATCCTTTGTTCAGACAGGGGTTCAGACAGGGGCCTTTATGTGGGTGTCGCCTCCCTCGGTCCGGTAAAACAGCCGATAAAAACACAACACAAACTCACTCATTAGAAAAGTCAAAAGGCATCTTGGGGAAGCAGCAATGAAATACGATGATGCATCAGTGTTATTTCTGCTGGTAACATGTTAATCATCTAATTAAATTTGTGTTTGCGTTAGTTAGCAGGATCATGTAAACGGATCACCACCAAAATGAATTCCAGAGAAAGTCTGTGAACGATTCTCAGCTCAGACGGGTTCGAAATCCAAATAAAAATCTGGATCTAATGAATTTAAATGTGGTTTCATAAGGGGACCCTGTGGGCGGAGTTCCTGAGTACTTCTAACATAGACCGAGAGCCAGTGATCCGTTATACATCATTGTACTGAATGTTAAGCGCTGGAGGACCAGGAGTAACGTGTCTTGACCTTGTGGCTCCTTCCTTTATGTTAGGGATGATATTCCAGGCTCAACAGAACAGAGATGAAGTTGTTCTGAAGACGTTTCTGTGAAGCCCCTCCCTGCTTTTACCAGCTTTTACAGAGAGCATTGATTTGTGAGGCCCGGTGCTTCCTCCTGTGTTTACCGTAACAATGTCAAAAGACGGCTTACAGTATCTGCAGTCCACCACCGCTGCACTCTGCAGCCCATAATTACCAATCTTTCAGGTAAGCAGATCTACATTGTGCTTCATAATCACTTCTGGGCTGTAAAGACGTGTGGTCGTATGAACTTGTGGACGGCGGTGCGACTGAGAAACTGCTCTTGGAGCCGGGGGTATCGATTTCATTTATCTCTGCCGGTGCTGGGACTTGTAAACGGGTCTCTGCAGAGTCGCTCGTGAAGTTATTCCACGCTTTGCCGGTAATGCAGGGGAAGAGTAATGCAAGGAGACACATCAAGGTCATCTCCTCCCTCAGCAGCTCCCCACAGAGGTGCATCGTGCCCAGCTCAGCGTCCCAGCGTCCAGATGTTCACGACTGGTCGCACTGGCCAGGTGTGAATTAATGCAAAGTAGCTGTGTGCATGTGAAACAGGCCGTGGCTGATTAAAAACACATGTGAGCTTTGAAAACGTTCCCCAGTGAATAAAATGTTAAAGGTGCATTTTAAACACCAATGTATCATCGTCAATGTAATTATGAACACTATGAACATCAACAGATGAGACCACAGTGGAGACTCAAACTCACATCATCTGATAATCACCCGGCAGGATTTTATTTAAATCGTTAGCTGAAGGTTTAATGTTTAATTTCCTCTGCAAGGGAGAATGTTTCAGATCTGTTTGTTTGTCAGAAGGATTTCATAAAAACTGCAGGACGGATTTCCAGGAAACTTGGAAGGAGGACGTGGACCCGCACGTCCAGCAACATTGGGAGAGTCTCTGGTGACATTTTCACAGATTAATTTATGAATCTATATATTTTATATTGTTCTATTGTATTTATTTATTTAATTTTGCTTCAGTTGATTAATGATTACTTCATTTCCCATTGGTGCAAGGTGCCATATAAACAATGTTTATTATTATTATCAATATTATAGTAGAAATTCATGCATCAATTATTTACAGCTGCTCTATTTAGCATTAAAAGAAAACTGCTCCCACTTAACAATGAATGTCACGAGTTCCCAGACTCCACGACAACATACTCAGAAAATCTAAATAGCAGCAAATCCTGCCACTGAAGAAGCTTAGACTCCAAATGTTACTCATCCATCCTCGTTTTAGAGAACAGTGACATTAAAAAGAGATTTTCTTTCAGCCAAAAGTTCATCTTTGCTTTAAAAGCCTGTTTAATTATATTTCATGTCTTATATCTTACGTCGCAGTTGGTTTGTATTATTTCTAATATATACTGTGTATTTTTTTAACAGCTCTGTCCTCTTTCTCGGGCCCTTTCATATTTGTTTTTGAATAAATTCCACACACGACAGAAGTCAAGAACAATAACAGACTGCAGGCGCGCAGCTATATACCGTAGTATATAAAAGCTATATCTATAATTAATAATCCCTGGAGAAAGCAGAGCAGGAATGCACTCTATAATCTGCTCTGCATTAAGTTGGGAGTTAATAAAGTGCCGGTGCATCGTGTCTTTTGCAGGGAAATGGCGGTATTGATTTCACTTCATCACCAGCTGCTGGGACTCACAAACAGACGTCACGTAACATTATTCTTCATTTCAGTATTCTTTAATTTGGTCAGAGGTATTTCTGATCATTTCTGAGGTATATCTGAACATCTTAAATCTCAGCCATCAACCATGACGTTGAGTTCTGGTTTTAACTCATTAAAACCAATATTATCAGAAGAAAAAACACATGAAACAAACATCTGCAGCCAGCCACCAGGGGGTGACTGAGATGCTCTATTTACTGTCTGTAATTTACACAGTTAGAAGTGATTTTCTACTTTTACATTTTCCCAACACACAACTTCACACAAATCCTGAGCAACAACTTTCCAGTCGTTCATCATTAGATTCTATAAAGCTCAGGATCAAGAGATGGAAAAAGGGATTTTTATTTTCAGATATTACATTTTCTTCAATTAAGACTCGTGAGACTTCAAAGTGTCGAGCAGAAGAAGTTTCACCACAGTCGGGACGATTTGTATTCGTTGTGTTCTGCACCATACGTGATGTTACCGAACAGATGGAGGAGATTTGTTTGCCAACTGAAGCAACTCATGACTCTTGGCCACTGAAACCAAACAGAAACTTTCCCATAATGTGTCCAAACAGCTTTTAGTACTTTTGAATCAGAGCCAGTTCTGTAGGTGTAATGAGCAGATGTGTGTTTTTTTTGATGGTGGAATATAAATTACAACGGCAATCTGAACGCGTAAAGAGGTTTCATGCAGTGTGCCGTGTACTCGGTGCACTTTGACTTGTTAATCACTACTCCCTCCCGGTGAAAGCTGGCTCTAAATACATGGGAGTGATGCACTGCAGTTAAGGCGTCCCCGGAGAGGCCGTGACGTGCAGAGCAGCGACCCGAGCTAAATGGGAACGAGACAATGCTTAACAAGAACAAGGAGCAGCCGGTGAGCCCGAGTGGAGGCGCACCTCCACGAGTTAAAGCACCGATAACTGCCTCCTCAGGTATTTCAACCCGGTTTTTAAGGAACAAAGTGTTGAAAAAAGCTGTAAAAGCCAAATCTTAAAGTAACACTCCCTCTTTTCATACAAATTCTCTCTCCCTGTAGATTTGAAAAGAGGCTGTAAAAGCTTCTGGCTGACTCCCGCACAGGAGGAGACAGATGCTGCCGACTTGCATTCATGGTGGGTACAATGGTTACCGATGGTGTCCCAGACCCAGTAGAAAGTATGTATGTTATGAAGTTGTAGATGTGAACTGGACTTTGTTTCATATGAGGCTTCTTCAGGTCTAATTGGAGTTTCTATAGCAGCATCATTCAGGTATTTAACCTCCTGTGGCTCTTGATCTAAGTTCTACATGTTGAGATACACAAGATATTTTTGTGACCTTGACCTTTGATCAATCAACTCCAATGGTTTATTATCTGGAGATGAATGGAGGTGAAAATCTGTTCATGCATTCATTTTGTACACTCACACACACACAAGTAAAATCCCTGACTTCCAGCTACACCAGCGTGCAGGAGAAAACAGAAGAGAACAGGAGGAAACAGGAGAGAACAGGAGAGAACAGGAGGAAAGAGGAGAAAACAGGAGGAAACAGGAGAGAACAGGAGAGAACAGGAGAGAACAGGAGGAAACAGGAGAGAACAGGAGGAAAGAGGAGAAAACAGGAGAGAACAGGAGAGAACAGGAGGAAACAGGAGGAAACAGGAGAGAACAGGAGGAAAGAGGAGAAAACAGGAGAGAACAGGAGAGAACAGGAGACAACAGGAGGAAAGAGGAGGAAACAGGAGAGAACAGGATTCTTTTACTACTTTATTGTAGCTGGGGATGTTTTTTCCAATGTGTCTTTAACTTGATTGTCCAGATTAGTTGTCTCACCTCACAGACTAATGAGAGAGAGCAAGCTGATTAATTAATGTCATCAATTATCATATAACGATTTGTCATTGGCCTCGTCACCGACGTGGGAGTAACAGCAAAACAGATTTGTCTTGTATTGACAGTGCGTGCAAACACACACACACATACAAACACACACACACACACACACACACACACAGAAAAGACAGAGGCAAAGAAAGTTGAAGAGAAAGTGTGTTGTCGATTGTCAGCAGACTAAACACAACCACACTCACACTCCAACACAGTCACATGCAAAACCACTGAGAGGTAAAAATAACCTTTGCAACAGTATTAGAGCACAGCCAATTAAGTGGTATTGTGTTTAGCGGCTTTCAGCGCTCCAGAGGCTACACAACAATCCACCAGCGAGAGTAAAGAGCCGTGAGCTAAAACAGACATCAGCGTTTGTGTTAGATGCAGGGAGACGATAGACGGGGCGGAGATCCCCCTCTCCAATACTCAAAACTGTTAAGTGGCGCATTATCAATCTGGAATCTGGAATATTCTCTGCAGTCCACAACCCATCCAGTGCTGTGATTCTTCCTTGAAGACAACTCACTTGGCAAAAAAAACAGCTTTTTCTTCTGTTGCTTGTAGCTACATTTACCCAAGAGGCCGTTTGACAGCCCCCCCGAGGACAGACATGAACCCTCCGATTCAGCTGCAGGGTCTCGTAAAGGCAGCTCAACAGAAGAGAGAGGCTCCATCCCAGCAACACTTTCTGGTACCAGTGTTCACCACAGAGTAATTACCAGGTTTCTCATGCCTGAGGGCACAGTTTATCTGCCATTACCCGACTGCTTCAGCTCAGCATTCAGTAAATCCAGGTGTTCCAGTCCCAAACAGCTTTATAGTAAAAACACAAGGGTGTTCAGGTTCACGTCCCCCCCAAAACAATAAGAAAGAGGCAAAATATTAAAGGAGACATTTGATGCTTTTTCAGTGTTTCTTTCCTCCAGTGTGTTATACAGGTTTTTGTTAAAAAACCCAAAGTTTGCAGTAAAGGAAGTTCAGAAAACCTCCTGAAGCTCCTGGAACACCCGCAGATAATCCGGAGCCTCTCACTCGGACAGTTGTGTTCACACATCCTGAGAAGATCCGGAGCATCTGCAGAGTTCAGGGCATGTCTGAAAGCAGCTCTTATAATCTATGAGGTATTTATGGATCTCTGTCACAATCATTTCATCCATCTTGAACTTAAAACTTCTCGCCATTACCCACGAATTGTTACAACTTATATATTTGGGGAAATCACAGAAGACGATAAAACGTCTTTCTGTTCCAGCTCAAACTGACCACAGCTTTATTATCACTGGGTTTTACAGGTTGTCACTCGAGGAAAAATAAAATGTGAAAAAAGCCTCTTGCCTCCGTCGTCTCAGGAAAAAGTCAAATGAGCTGCGTGAGGACAGTTTGCTCTCGAATCACGGTGGGAGCTGCTGATTGTTTGGTTTACCACCTGTGGTCTGAAGCCTGGAGAAGATTGCCAGGCCAGCCCCCCCACTGTGGACGACTGCTGAGTGAGCGATGGCTGCATGTTTCTGTGGATGTGTGTCAGAACATACCTGTGTGTGTGTGTGTGTGTGTGTGTGTGTGTGTGTGTGTGTGTGTGTGTGTGTGTGTGTGTGTGTGTGTGTATGCTTGAGCCAAACACTCTTTGATCCCAGTCAGGTGGCCGAGGAGGAGATTGGCGATGAAAGCAATAACAGCAGAATCTTTGTAGTTTGCAGAAGTGAAATTGAATCTGTGCGTCAGGTCTGTTCAGCTGCTACGTCGCAGCAGGTTGCGTCCTTACAGCTCGCCAGTGGTTTAATCTCCGAACCTCTGGCGAACTCCCGTTAACCCGGCGCGCCGGCTGACCGCAAGATGGCCGCAACAAAGCCATAAAACTGTCTCGTCCAATCACAGAGCCACTGTGTCCGACAGCCAGTTACTGGCTGCTCGATGGCATCTGTTGATTCTCCATCAGCAGCAGCTATCAGAACACTTTGAAGTCGCCCACCAACCCTGAGTGTGAGCGTCATGTAAAGGACCCGGGGCATCGCCATTAGCACTGCACAGTAGGAGTGTGTGTGTGTGTGTGTGTGTGTGTGTGTGTGTGTGTGTGTGTGTGTGTGTGTGTGTGTGTGTGTCCCACATTTACTTGTTCTCCTGTTTATTTGTTTCAGTTTCTCTGTCGATTTCTCACAGTTGCTCAATTCAAATCTCTTCAGTTCACTTCAGCTCAGCTTCATATCGTTCAATTCCACTGAATTCAATTCAAACTGACAGAATTACACAGAGCGGTGTGCAGGATGTTATCATGATGTTTTGTGCGTCTATATGTAATTATTGTACATTTTATATATATATATATATATATATATATATATATAAATGTAATTGGGGTTTGATATTTTACACCTTCAGTATGAACTTCATTATAAAGAACAATTGATAAAAAGAAAACACAAATACAACCAAATATATGGAATTTGATTTCAGAAAATAAACATATTATGGATTATCGCCAAACACAGATACTGACATGTGTGTGAAAGGCTCATATCGGCCATATTTATTGGTTGGGCTCTATATTATATTATATTATATTATAATATTCACAAAAGACATGATTTAATAAGCAAGCGTGGATATGTGGACGTAATAACGCTTCGTGGATTGAAATGATTCCACTTGTTGTAATCATCATTTTTACTGGCAGCACTTCTACAAAGAGCAGAGTGTGTTTGAAAGGAGCTTTTGTGTCTGACACTCTTATCGTTCTTTTATTGCTGCTGTATTTCTCTCCCTGCACATTTCTGTCTCTGAGGTTATCTCTTCTCCCTCTTTCTTCCCCCTTCTGTTTTTATCTCGGTCGTTTTTGTCTCCTCCGTCTCATTGTCTCCTCTTCCATCTCGTTTCTCGCTCGCCCCCTCTCCTGTGGCGATCTGTCCTCCCCAACTTACTCAAAGAAAAAAGAAATCTGAATCCATTCAATTAACCCATCATTCCACTTTCTCGCCTCCCCCCTTCTCCTGCTTTCTTTCTGTCCTCTCACTGTTCCACTTCTTCTCCCCTGAACACCCTTCAGCCATTGCCACATAAAAGGTCTAACTGCACAATATTATCATAATAGTTGTACTTATCAGGCACTACTGCTCACCTGCCATTGAAATGGTTTTGACAGTAATTGTTGCTGCAACCACACAAAGCCACTCGGGGAACAGCGCTGCCTTTGTTTGCCAGATGCAATTGGACCATTAGGGAGAATCTCATCTGTGCTTAAATTTCCCTCATGAATTGTTGAGAACGGACTAAATTTGTGGAAAACAACCAAGTATTGTTGAAAGGTCCCTATTTTCCTGATGCCTGAGTGGTTTCCAAGTGTCATCTCACTTGTTTGTTGGTCGGCATCACGCCGCGCCGCCGGTGCTTCTCTCCTCTGCGTCTCTCTCCTGACTTAATGGGACGCTGGAGGATAAGGGACAGCAGACTGAGCGTCCACTAACCAGAAAAGACCTGATCACGCTCCTGTCTGCTTTGTTTATTCTAAAAGAGCTTCAGCTTCCTTCCCACTCTGCCGCCTGCTCTGTTTACTTCACTTTTATCTGTCACACGCGGTCCCTGGAGGCGCAGGGATTTTTCAGGTATACTGTTATACCATAAAACTAAAACACCAAAAAGTCAGATTTGAATGACGTTTTTTTTTTTGTTATGCATCTCCAGAACCAATTTTCCCCCCAATATGTCAGACACAGTCTTCACGGGAGATGCTATCATCTGGCTCTATTTTGATCATCAAATGGTGGCACTGTGGATGACTCACAGCGTCTGTAGCGCTGGTTGCTAGAGGGCTGCGTTCGCTGCAGTTGTTTCTGGCGCCACGAGTTTCTGCTAAATCTTTAAAAACAAACCGTGAGGGGGTTTCTGAACGCCGGTTCAAAAACACACTGCTTATCTAAACTGATCATCTCCGAACACTAAACAACACTTTTATTTTGTTCTGTCCGAATGTAATTACTTCGCAAATAACAACCCATGAGGCAGAGTTAGCAACAGGGCTGCGTGGTTGAGCTTATTTCAAGACGTCACCTAGAAAACAACACATTATGCACGTGTAATGACAAAATCCTCCGTGCACACACACACACCTCCGGAGAAACAGTGAGTCAGTTTTATGGATTCAGAGAAGAAACTTTGTGGAGACGCAGCCTGGTGCTTTCTGTAGATATGTGCTGTGCATAGACTGCAAACAAAGATGGACGACGTGTCCCTTCTAGAAAAATGAAGCTGAAAAGGACACAGGAAATAGGGATGTTGAAGGGACTACAACACCCCCTACTGGTGAGAGGCTGTAACCACAAGGCTAAAACATTAATGTAACAATCCCATTATTTTGTTTATTTTTTTTAAATAACTGAGTTAATCTTCTAGAACATTTAGTTTATTTTCTGTGCAGCCAATCTGATGCGAAAATGTCAGACGTGACATAGACAGAAGTTAGACGTGATTTGGATTCACTTTTCACTTGTTGCTGTAAATTAAACGAATAGTTCAACAAACTATTGTTTTGGGAAAAGTTTCATTTCTTTCTTGCTAACGAGTTGGATGAGTCATGGATGAATGACATTATATACTGTATAGATGGAGCCAGCAGCTAGTTAGCTTAGCTTAGCATAAGACTGGATTTACTTTGAGCATGGCTCTGTCCAAACGTCCCGAAATCTGCCGACCAGCACCTTCAAAATCTGTAATAAACATGTTATACTCAGTTTTATCAGGGGTCATCTTCAGGACTGTTTATATCCAAATAATATAATATACTGCACCACAGTGCCCTCACTGCACAGCTGTTAATTTTGTTCTTCATCTCTCCACAAACCAATAAAGATTTAATGGTGTCCAAAACATGTTTTTATACATTTACTCTACACAAGGTACAGGAAGAACTTAATTGTCACTGAACATTGGAGGGGAGCACAAATATAAATACACATTTCTAACAACATTATTCTGTAAAGTAGAGGTTTCCTGTCTGTGAAAGGCTCATATCGACCATGTGAATACAAACACAGGACACATGAATAAAGAAACGAACAGCTGAGATCATTGATTATTGAACAAACTTTCAGCAGAACACGTAACAGCAGCCGCGGAGGAGAGTCTCTGTCCATTAAGTCCATGTATGAGCGGCTTCACACGGCTGCTATAGGCAAAACACCAACCGTCATCTGAGCTCCAGGAAAAAGCTTTTTGAAGAAGTCTACAATCCTGATAATATGTATTCTGATCACTGTTTTATGATAATTATCTGATGTCATAGTCTCACCCACAGAAAAAGGCCGACTGTCAGTTTAAACTACTTCAAATGCTTCATCTAAATCCCTCCAAAGAAGACATTCCGGAGATGCATTGTTGCCGGCGTGGCCGACACTTACTGTGTCTGGTCCCTCGCAGCAGACTGAGCCCAGTTGTTTGCTACAGCGGCTCCACAGCGGATCCAGAGTCCGATCGGCTGCTGGAGACGGACAGATAATTACCACAGAGACTGGAGTGTCCCCACAGCTATCAGCTATCAGCCTGCACGTTAACAGGCAGAGGACGCTAACCAACCACAGCCCAGCAGCACCGGGACTGTTCCATTATGTTCTCGCACTGTTTTTACCTTCTCCATCTATCCATCTATCTCTCCATCCATCCATCTATCTCTATTCTTTTATATATTCATCTCTCTATCACCATCCATTCATCTCTCTATCCATCCATCCATCTGTCCCACATATCTACATATCTATCCATCCTCCTCATCCATCTATCTATCATCTATATCTCCATCCATCCATCTATCTCTATCCATTTATCTTTCCATCTCTATATACCCATCCATTCATCTCTCTATCTACTCCCAATATACATCTATACAGTGGGTTTATCCCTCCATCCATTTACCTCTTGATCCATCCATCTGTCCCCATCTTTCTATCTATCTATATCCATGTCTGTCTATCTATGCATCAATATCTATGTCCATCCATCTATCCACTTCTATCTATCCCTCTATCATCTATCTCTATCCATTAATCGCTCTATCTATCCATCATCCATCCATCTCTCCATCCATCTCTCCATCCATCATGCAGTATGAAAAGTGTTGTACGACTAAAGAAATCTCTGAAGTCAAACTTGTCCATGTTTCTTTGATAGTGGCTGAAATGTGTACAAATAAAAATGATGCGTTCACCTCTTGTGTTTTTTGATCCCAGACTGAAGCAGCAGGAGAAGACGATGCATTCAGGCGAGCTACACAACTCCCCACGTTACAACCCATAAGCAGAGCAGCTTATGGGCTGAAGTGAAAATCACAGATTGACGATAAGAGAGCGTATTCGAGAAGCGGCTCTGCCCTTTGAATTATTAATTCTTTTTAACATGTTTAGCCTTGGGTTTCTTTGTCTTGCTAATTTGCTCGTGTCCCCCTGCACTGGAGAAGCCATGTTTCCGCCTCACAGGAAAGTAGTTTTGTAAATCAGAGCCTGTAGTGAGAGACTCCCGGGATGAACAGAGCGATGAACTCTCCCGAGGATCCGCTGCTGCTGGAGCCTCCTGTCGAGTCGACTGAGCTGATGCTAATGTCTGGCTCCTCCATTCTGACTCTTCACTGTGTTTCAGTGACGCCAGATACTCCATTTTTCAGACAGTTTAGAATCTGATAATGATGAGTAACGAGATGCCAGGAAATGAGCGATGACAAGTAATAAAGGTCGAAGGCTAATCCTCGTTTGATTGATGAACACAGACCTGGATCTTTGAAAACAAGAGAACGGTACTTTTCATCCAGAGGTGAGAAAGAACAAAGTACAAATACCTTGTTCCTGAATTACAAATATTTTGCCATTGTACTCGTCACATTTGAGGGGAACTTGGCCTCATCGCGCACCACCTTCCCAACATCAAGACAGATGTCCACGTAAATGGACAATAACAAAGACAAAACTGCGTAAAAGACAAACCGAGAGGAAACAGACAAGAGAGACCACGGAGAAGAGGCGCTGCACATGTCCACGACAAGAAGAAACAACATGGAGGCAAGTGAGGAATCAGACATCATCACTGATAACGGCAACGATCAATACGTCACTCAATTCATCTTACACATTTCATCCTCCTTCATGTTCACAGATCTTAATTTTTTGCTTGAACATGTTTTCATTGTATTTGAAGTGACAGCGGTTTCAGTTCAATGGTCTTTGAACTATATCAATGTGACATGAGTCAAATTATTACCCAATAACCATCAAGGAGGTTATGTTTTCGTTTAGGTGGCAGGATTTAGCTAAAACTACTGGATGGATTATTATGAAACTTGGTGGAAGGATGTGCTATGGATCAGCAAAGATCCCATTAAAGTCTGGTGCAGGGGACTGGTATTTATGAGTGTGAGCAGATAAAATAAAACTCAGGCTCTAGTGAATTTAACTGTGGTTTCATATGGAGACTGTACTGAACTCTGAGTGACTGAATGAATTAACCTGCAGGAGGAGCTTGCTCCAAACTCTACGAACAAAAATCAATGAGGCCAAAAGACTAAAGTGAAAGATGCAGAACAGAGAGAGTGACTGTGGCTTCAAACAAAGAAGATTCCCATCTAAGCTTTACAATCAGGAACAGCAACTGTGTGAGGTTATAAAGGACATTGTTCACAAAGCTCCTGCCTTCACCTGAACGTGGAGACGCACTCCTGCACACAGACAAATACACAAGCGAGGTCCTGAACACAGGTGAAACTCCTCAGAGCAGAAGGAAACCAGAGCTGCGTTCAGTCCGGACAAGACGTCGCAAAACCGCCATTCAAACAGAAACGCTGGAGCAAGACACGCAAGCAATTGTGAATAAAATCAATGACAAAATAGCTACAACCATCACATCCTGTAACATCTTCAACCCGACGCGAACACCAAACAGAAACTGCTGCATTTGTGGAGAACTTCAGAAGAAAAGGTTTATTTACACGTGGCTGCTGAGCTGCTGATTGGACAACACCTCTACACGGTATCCACGCCCCAGTTCATACGGTGCTTTATGGTCCACTTGACTGTAAATGGACCATAACTTACAAAATGAACATCATGCTGTATTGAGGAAGACACGAAAGTAGAGATTGGGACATAAACTCCATAGGATAATTTTTTACTGACGTTGTAAATCAAGGAAATCTGTAAAACTGTCTTATCTCACTATGTTGAAAAATAATAGAAAATGTTAAATTATTCCTGCATCCGCACTTTCATCCGGATCCACGGCAAAATATAAGGAGTTCTTATAAATCAAGTGAGAAGTAGAGTCTCATGGAAACGGACTTCTTCTCGTGGAGTCTCCCTCTGCTGGTCATTCGAGAGGAAACAGATTCCAAGCACTTAACTCTCTGGACCCAGAGTAACATTTTTACATGTAGACTCTGAATACAACTAAAAACGAGACTTATCACTTCCTGTTCACTCTGAGGAAAGAAAATACTGCAAACCTCTGATACAGTAAATCGTCTCTGAACTTGCTATAGGTTAAACCACTGTTGAATCGCATGAATTTAATACGTGACCCACTTTCCCTGTAAAATAACCATCGTTTGTCTGGATTTGTTCAGGCACTAATCATCCTGTGAGGCTGCGTGTCAAATGGTGGGTATCTAACGTCGCCTGTTGTTTATCACTTCCTCTCGTCACGCTGACAACACGCGACTGAACTTTTCATGCCTGTAAAACAAACTTTCAAAGCTAAAATTGGAAACGTGGAGTATCTCTCTCTCTCTCTCTCTCTCTCTCGCTCTCTCTCTCTCTCTCTCTCTCTCTCTCTCTCTCTATGTCGGGCATATATAAGACCATGAAAAAAACAATTAATTCAGAGCTTTCGGGGGCCCCTGTTGGAGCTTGGGGGCCCCGTGAGTTCTTCTCACTGGAGCCAGCCATTGGGAAACAATGTAGTGGAATGAAGAGGAGAGGGTGTGTGAGTGTGTGTGTGTGTGTGTGTGTGTGTGTGTGTGTGTGTGTGTGTGTGTGTGTGTGTGTGTGTGTGGTGTGTGTGTGTGTGTGTGAAGGGAGAGAGAGAGAGAGAGAGAGAAGTGCAAAGGTCAAACTGAGGACAGGTGAAAATAAGCCAATAAGCCAAAATCTCATTTCCTGTGAGCTGAAGAGGAGAAAGAGTGAGAGAGAATGGCATTGAATAGAAAGAGGGAGGAGATGAGAACAGAGGAGAGGAGAGGAGGAGGGGTGGGAAGAGGGAGGAGAGAGGAGAGGAGAGAGGAGATGAGGAGAGAGGAGAGAATACTGTAAAAGTGAGAGGCTTTTGGGATGAAGTAACAGCTGCTCCTGAGTTCCTATTAGCACTAAGCCAAGCACACGCACAGCACACACACACACACACACACACACACACACACACACACACACACACACACACACACACACACACACACACACGCACACGCACACACACACACATAAAACACACATAAACACACAACAGACCACTAAGTTAAAAACATGCAGGTGAATTAAAGTTTCTTCAGCAGCTCCGGTTGAGTTCTGTGATCAATAATATCCATTCAGAGCCCCCCCCATCATTCCTCAGCCACCTCCACAGCTCCACACCCACCCCTCCCTCTGCTGACCCGACCCACTGTTCTTTCAAGACAACCTCGTCTGTCCCGGGAGAGGACTAATGAAAACGTATGATTTGCCATCCTGGCTCTAATGTGCAGGGAGTGTCTCTGAGTCCATCCTCTGCCTCCTGCTGACTGTCCTCTGCTGGACTGGGCCAACACTGTCCCCTGCTGGGCCCAGAGGAAACAGCAGCCAAGGCTCCCAGCTCCACCAGTTGGATATCAGGGTTTTGCTGGTCTGGGGCCAGGTTTTCTGATCTTTCATTCTGGTTATTCTGGTTTGGGCCAGTTTCTTAGTCGTCATTGTGTCTGTTGCTCTTCTTGTATTTGTTACTGCATCTTTCTGATCCACGTAGATTTTGCAAGTTAAATCAATGAGATGTTCTTTAACACATCAGTGAGTAACACAGACGGTTTGATTTTGTTCTGAACGCATTTCTCAAAACATGGAGCATGTTAACGATTCAGGTCAAATCTTGACAATTCAGACACGTGACACATGTTTAATTTACTTTCATCATTATCTCACTACTGCAGACAGAAACTCATCAGCTCCCATCATGAGCGAGGACTAATCGACCAATCACGAGTCAGACCCAGCTGTCAATCATGACGTTTCATCTCGTTTTTAAACACAGTGTGAAGAGAACTACCCGAAAGGACAGAACCCACCTTTTAGAAAAACGAATTTACGTCTATATCGATGTTTTTGTTTGGCCCATGTCCCATCTGCTCACATGGAGGAGGCAAGGTTTAATCTATACTGCAGCCAGCCACCAGGAGGTGATCAAGACTGTTTGTTACAACCGAAAAGAGAGAGAGAGAGAGAGAGAGAGAGAGCGAGAGAGAGAGAGAGAGAGAGAGAGAGAGAGAGAGAGAGGGAGAGAGAGAGAGAGAGAGAGAGAGAGAGAGAGAGAGAGAGATGCTGCTATGACAAATGTTATTGTCTCCCTCGGTCTTTGCAGGTCAAGGTGGCGTCACTTCAGCTAACGTCTCATCCCCATCCACACACCGACGAGTGTGGGAGAAATGAGCTGCATGACAGGTTTATTTCATAGCCTGTGTGTGTGTGTGTGTTCATATCTTATTTTGCTCTGAAATGAAATACTGCATCTTGACAACTCCGAAGAAGAAAGAGGAAAAGGAAGAAATTAAATCTGAAGAATAAAAAAACAGCATCTGTAGTTTGAAAGGAAACCTTATAACCTGAACTCAGCTGCATTTCTCTGATTCGTCCATTAATCTGCCTCTGAAAGTCAAACACAGTCCATTTCCTTTGTCGGGTTAACTGAGATCATTTACAAAAGAAGATGTGAATGAACTCTGGATTGATTTCCCCCATGTAGAATAGAAACACTGTAATGAAGTCCAGCACAACGACAAACACTCTGAACACAGAACTGAATCTATGACAGCTCTCGGTTTGATGACACTTTACAGTACTGCAGTTTTTCTCTCACCTCCTCGTATTGTATATTCTTCTCTGTGCGATACTTCACCTCGAGAGAAAATACAGCTTCACTGACAGATTCCTGCAACTATGCCATGAATATGATAATAAAAGTATTCACCTCCTCATTCTCTAAACCACTTCCCCTGTGCCGTATCCATGAATAAAATATATTTAAAGGAGAATAATTCAACCATCGAGCTTCACGTACGAGAGTAAAATCACCACTGCAGAGGAAGTGAGTTTCAGAGTAAATGCACAATGTCTTCTTGAATACCTGAGACTTTACACTTGAAGACTTTGAAACTTTCAGAGATCATGTTTTTATCCAGACGAAACTTGGAGATCGTTAATCGGGCCTTCATTTCCTCTCGCTTGGATTTTATCTCTTCACCTGCCGGAGCCGACAGAACCGACGTGAATCCCAGCTCGTCAGAACGCAGCAGCCAGACTCCTCACTCCTGATGTTCCTCTGATTCGAGCTTCTCTTCACTGGCTTTGTGTTCGAGCACCCCCACTCACACTCACCATCCGGAAAACTCTTTATCCTCTTTTAACTGTCTCTTAAAGACAACATTTAATTTATTAATATATATTTTAATCATTTTACTCTTTAACATTTTTTATTTCTGTATCTGAACTATAACGCTGAGAATTTTAAACCAGTTTTTACAGTTTCATAGTTTGCCTTCAATTTTGAATTTTTAACTTGTAATACACATTGGAACTGTGTTTCCTATTAGTATTATCATTTATAATCAATATAATAATATAATCTACAGCCTTTGTTTTTAAATCCACACAAGGTTTTGAAGCCGTCACTGAATCCTAATGGGAATTTAAGTTGTTTAACTCAACAGGTCAAAGCTGTTGTTATAAATGTCATATCTACTTATCTACATATTAAAATAACCATGTGTATCTGTGCCAGTGTGTGTCAGTGTGTGCATCAAAAGCACATAACTCTCGCCTGTAAAGAAACAAGATGCAGTAACTATGTGAGTTAATGTAGCTTCATGCACGGAGACCTCAGATAAGACGACTCCATTATGAAGTTAAAGAAATAAAAGATGTGAGATAATGGGCTTCAATTACGAGGACGCGCTCTGCCGCGATGATTCCAAAGAAAACAACCACATACATCATCTCTCACAAAAGACCAGAGGAAAACAAAATGTACGTTTCAAAAATCAACGACTATCATCATCAATCACAACTCGATCTGGAAGCGCAAGAAGAATCCATGAAGGAGACGAGTTTAATTCTTCCCTGAGAATTTTGATGGCGTCTCAGAGAGAATCATGACAGTTGGTTTATTCTGTGCGTCCCTCCCTGTGAAAGTCAAACTCTGCCACGTTTCTGAATTTTAATGTGATAATTAAAGTGAAGGCGGTGCATTGGTGCAGTGGTGAACAGAGGATGAAGCCCTGGTATCGAAGCTCGCATACGTAACCAATCACAAGTGAGTCTTAGCTGTCAAACATGTTAAATCAATTAACTAATTAAAATCTAACTTATCAGAACAATGAACACAGGGCATAAGAACTAAAATGACGTTAAACATCTTTAAGAAACATCTATTTTACGAGTATTGGGACTTTTTAGTTTGCTCCATGTCACATCTGCTAACATGGAGGAGGCAATGTGTATAACCTATACCGCAGCCGGCCACCAGGGGGCGATCCCCTGAGGTGATCTGCACCAACACAGCAGCACGACACCGTGAGTGACAGGTGACGTGAAGATGACGTTTCTTTGATTGAAACTCGAACCATTTAAATATCTTTAGAGCTGAAAATCTACGAAACCACAAAAAATATGCGACATTAAAAAAATCTTTACTGGTTAAAGAAGCTTCAACAAAATAAAGTTTTAAGACAAACAAATAGAAAAATAAGTGATCAACACAGAAAAATTTTAAAACAACTCTTTTCTTTGATATTTGTAAATCACTGTTCAACATGACAAACCAGCTCCTTAAAGATCTGTATTATACTGTTAAGATCAAATGTTCAATGCTACATGATTCTTATTGTAATACTGCATTAAGATGAAACCTTAAATTAAAAAGTGTTTGCTGTTACCATGGTGATATGCTGCCCAAACAGGTGTCTACGGAAATATGAAACTAGAGCCTTGTGGCCAGTTTCACCACATCAAACACAGGTTTACGGATTTAAAGTTCTAACTTTACATTATCGAGTGATTTTTATGTTAGAGGAAACGGATTCTGCTCATATTTAGGTTGATCAATTTAATTTGTGTTATTAGTTGAAGAGGTTCACATGCTCAAATGTTCAGAAAGCATCACTTTCCTCGCTGCGGCAGCTTAAAAGCAGTGTTCACAGGACTTGCCGTCTCAGAGTTCCTACCATGTGACTGACTGGCGACATGTGCAGTGTGAAAGCTACACCTTCAGCGCTGGAGTAGGCTACGATCGTGATTGGCCAGCTGACCCACTCTGCTGCCTCCTGCTCTAGCTTTACCTGGCTTTGTAAGGAGGCATGTAAGGAGGAGTGCCAGACTAGACACTAAACGTACGTAATGCAGATGTGGGCTGTGATGTCACGTGACAGAAGCATCAGCCAGATCAGTGACGAGATGTCTCAGGAACATCAGGAGCTTCAGTGTTTTCCCTCTAACGCAGATTCAGGGCTTTTTCACTGAGCAGAAACGTTTACATTCACAAAAAACATTTTACACACTAGAGGAAATAATTTGAAAAGGCATCACGTGTCTCCTTTAAATCAAAGGAATTAAAATTTCTTCCACAATATCAGCCATTATGTTAAAAAAGGGTTAGGGTTATAAAGAATCAGGTTTTTATCATCAACTCATTTCATCACCACAAACTGCCACAGTAGTTTGATTAAAGTAGAATTTGTTCGTCACCTGCCCAGATGAACTATATACATTTACTGTATCACCATCTGAATGGAGTCAGAGCGGTCAGACGTTACTCAGAAAGTCAAATTTGCAAAGCGACTGCAAACCCTAGTAGAAATTTACAATTAAATACAAGAAAAGGTGCTTAGGAGAAGAGTTTAAGAGTTATACATTTAGATTTTATTCTAGCACCCGAGTGAAGATGCATCAATTGTTCAGTGGTGGAGAAGGACTCTTTCGGGTCCGGCACATTTCATCCTGGACCAAAGCATTGGCCGCGTTCAGTGGTGAGAAGACACTTGTAAAAGGTGGAGTGTGATGTGAAGAGACCTCAAAAAAACCAACAACATAAAGGCTACATCCACACGACTACGTTTTCACTTTAAAACTAAAACCACCTCCACCGTCCACACTAGCGCAAAACGGGATCGTTAGCGTTTTCAAACTTCTGATTTCCGTCCTCAAACGCTATGTGAATCGAGTTAACGGCAGGCAGGTAACGTAACAGGGATGCGTTTCAAAACTATAAAACGTAGGCGTGTGGTCGCAGCCACAGATTGAACCCAACAGAATCTGAATCCTTTCATCCTGTTGCACCAGCAGCAGATATTTCATGACATTTCATTAATGATTCCTCCCAGACCAGTGGCAGCCACAGTGCCAAGCTGCATTCAGACATCTTAAAAAAACACTGTCTCACTGCACACACCCCCCCCCCCTCCAAAAAAACCCAGCAGCTGCCTCTGCAGGAGCGTCTTCAAACATTTGATTACAGCCCTGAGAGCACTTCTCATCAGCAGCAGCAACAGAAGTCTGCTGACACATTTCCTGCCGTTTAATTATCTTGAAACATCACACGCCCACTCCGAGACAGCTGCTGCCACCCAGGAAAGCTGCACTGAAACATCTCATCCAGTTTTATTATTGGTGGGGGGGGGGGGGGGAAACACCGTCCCAGTGCTGTTTTCTTTGGCAGGGGATGCTGGAAGGTCCAGTTCTGCTCTGAAAAATTGAGCTGTTTTGTAAAATAGTGAGGGAGGCCACACGGAGACATCGAAGAGAGTTTAATCACCTTGTAGAGTCTGTTACTGGGGTCCGAAACATTTCATTAATCTTCCTGAACGCCGCCTGCCCCCTGGTGCCACGGTGGGAGTCTACCAGGAGACATTTCATCACGCTCCCCCACCCTGATCACACCTCTCCAGGCAGACGAGGCCATAATGAAATCTGACCCGAGACATTTCATCGCAGTTCTGCCTCCTCCCTCAAAATCAGAACCCTGAAACTGACTCAACAGCGGGTTTGTGGAAGCACTTGTGTGACTGTCAGGACACGAATCCTCAAACTTGGAAAGATCAAGGCCTAAAAGTCTGAAGGAAAGTATCTTCCCGCCCTCGCCAGCTGCTGACGAGGGTACAGATAAGCACTGCATGCTTGAGAAGAGCATGCCTGGGCCATTAGAGGAAGTAGGAGCCTGATTTCCATGTGAGTTTGAAGGAAATACACATTTAAGGGGATATGTGGAAACTTATAAAGTCTAAACTGGAGCATTTATTTAATTTCATGGTCACAAACTCTGTCCAGTCAGCGACAGCCGCAGTGGAAGTCAGCGCTCGGGTCCACAAGCAGCTTCTTGCGGTCGACATGCAGACAGTCTATGTGGAACCAGGCGTCGCACACGTCACACTGGATCCACTGCACCGTGTCCTGCTGGGGCAGCCGGCACCGTGGCGCCGCACACGGCTCCACTGTCCCAACTGTTGTCTCTTCGTCGTCCTCATCATCCTCATCTTCTGAGGAGGAAGAGGAGGAGCCAGAGGAGGAGGACGAGGCTGAGGAGGTGGAAGAGGAGGATGAGGAGGATGGAGAGGGCAGGGAGGGCCGCGGAGGAAGAGGGTTTTTTCTGGGGCGGCCTCGTCGCTTGCTGAAGAGAGAATAACAATGAAACATGAAGAAGAGGAGGAGCGAGATGAAGTGCTGGAGATCAAATGAAGCTTATGGTTTAACAAGTTTATATTTCAAACAATCTGACAGAGAGCAACAAATGAATCTTTAATGTTTTTATAAATCAGTTGTGATAACAAAAGGCAACAATTCGACTACGTGCTGTTTCCCCGTCTGTTGAGTTCCTTGTTACATTAGCCACTGGCTCAGTTTTCAGTCATTCTGGTTATGATATACAAGAGTTTTCCGCAGGATAGAAAACAGTTAAACTCTGAGGCTCCAATTTATCAGATAATAAGCATCAGTCTGCTGCATCTATTTGACGAGCATTTAAAAAAATGTAAACTTCAACATTGTCAACTAGGATTGATTATGAATCGGCATCACGATTCTAAAGATGAATCGTGCAGCTCTAACTTCTCACCTAGTTAGATGGTGAAACCTGTTGAACGGGACCCTTCCTCTTTCCTCAGTGTGGATCCTCACCGAGGGCGAAGCCAGGCTGTAGTTCTCCCCTCCCACCACCAGGGGAGAGAAAACTGGAGAGCTGTGAGCCCTCCGCCTGCCCCTCTGTGCCGTCGGTGAACTGTGGGCGGTTTTCTGGCGGAAAGCGGCGATGTTGCCCTGCACCACCGTCTTGATGCGGTGCATCGTCTGCACGTCCTGTTTGTGAACCGCAGCGTTGGTGAACGACGCCTGAAGGAGGTGGTGGTTGAGTCGGCTGTTCGTCATGGCGCCGTGGAAACTGCCAATGGTCCTGATGCCGACAGGGAAGGGCTTGGCCTCCAGGGGCCTCCTGACGTCATTGTGGCTCTTGGGCTGCAGCGGCAGAGGAGGAGGTGAGCTGAAACCTTCCGACTCAGACTTGTAGAGCCGCCGCCTCTTCTTACCTTTTGGTTTCTGTCCGTCCTCCACAACTCCTGTCAGAACTGAACGACATTGAAATGAAAATGTTGTGATAGAAGCAATGACCACATCCTGACTGGCCTCCCTCACTATTTTACAAAACAGCTCAATTTTTCAGAGCAGAACTGGACCTTCCAGCATCCCCTGCCAAAGAAAACAGCACTGGGACGGTGTCCCCCCCCACCAATAATAAAACTGGATGAGATGTTTCAGTGCAGCTTTCCTGGGTGGCAGCAGCTGTCTCGGAGTGGGCGTGTGATGTTTCAAATGGTGAGTTTAACTTCAATTTTCTGTGCCAAATAAATGTTCTTGTCAAAACCTGTATTTTTTTGTTTGGAGAGCTCAGGGAGTCACCAGTGGTATTTTTAAAAACCTTTTCGGGGTCTTACCTCCTCGACTCCTGGGCTCGTCTGAGCTGTCGTCCTCGAGGAGCACCGTGTGAGCCGACTTCCTCCTGCTCCTGGAGGTCGGTTGGATGGACTTTGTTGAAGGCACTGAAGCTGCAGAGGAGAATGATGGAGGGGTGGAGGGAGGGAGCAGAGCGGAGAAGCTAACGGCGAGCGGAGGTGTGGAGGAGGAGGAGCCTGGGTCTGAAACGGTTCCCTCGTGGCTGTAGCTTCTCTGAAAGGTCCAGGCGCTGCCACTCATCTTACTGAGGCTGCCGATGGAGTTGAGGATGACGGTGGCCCGGTTGAGTGACAGCTTGGACAGGTCCAGGTTGGCCTCCACCTTGCGGTCCTGGTTCGTTCTGATCCGGTTCTGCAAGTCAGAGGAAAAGGTTCCTGCCTGGGAAAAGAGATGGAAATCTATAATTACAGCTTTCCTCA
This sequence comes from Verasper variegatus, assembly GCA_026259375.1. Lineage (NCBI taxonomy): Eukaryota > Metazoa > Chordata > Actinopteri > Pleuronectiformes > Pleuronectidae > Verasper > Verasper variegatus. The sequence continues at coordinate 1,743,457 of CM048038.1, read as the reverse complement.
TGGATGTATTTAAAAACAAACTCAAGATAAACTGACCCTCAGTATCAGTTATGAAACCGCACAGTGCAGGACTTCATCTGTTGTCATTAAAAATCGGCACTGGTGAACCAAAGCTGCACAGAACGGGACATTTAACTGTCGATTCCGTCTTTGCCGACTCCTCGAACTACAAATATTACCTTTGGAATTGTGATGGCATCGAAGTCCAGCGGGCGAACTTTGACCTTCTGGAAGAGGAAGTAGAACTCGGGGCTCCCCGGAGCCGACTGGCCACCGAAGGTCAGCGTGTCGCCATCTGAGAGCTCCCACTGGACGCCAGGCTGGAGGCGGACCTCGTTGACCCAGGTGCCTGGAAACAGACGATTTATCTTTTAATGAAACTAAAGCCAACAGTGTTTGGCACCGGGTTTGATCGTCTGGTTCAGTCGCGTCAGGGGTGAAAAACTCTGCATCATACTGATCAGTCCAAACAAACAGGCAACAGCTTGGCAGTTGAAGGCGATGTCACACAACTTTAAATATCTGAAAGTCTGCCAGTCAAAAAGAAGAATGAATAAAGTGAGCTGAGCGTCAAAATAAAGTCATTTGTTGGCTTTCAATGCGTTTACAGCTTCCAGAGTTGAAGGGGGAATGTGAAAGAGTTTGTGAAATGGACCTAGAATTGAGGAGGTGGAATGCTACAAGGAAATCAAACGGCCATGACAGCGTTGCACAAAATGAAAAATGCACAGTGAATACTAAAAAGTCATTTTAATAGCAAAAATGAAAAATGTGTGAAACCAACTGTGAAATTACTTGAAAAATTAGGCAGTAAGAGCACAGTTTAAATTCTGAGCCTGTCAGACACAGTCCATCACCCTTAAGTGAAGACTCGGCTCTCTCTCCTGCGCCTTCACCTTGTACCACTTCCTGTGCACCTCAGGTTTCACTGATGACCAGTAGTACACAGACGTGGAAACATAATATATTTAACTTTGTACATTTGTGTCTCACTGCGTCTGATAGCGTCATATTCACCGTTATTAATCCCCTTATTGGGTTTTTGTTTGTTTTTCAGCAGGATTACGCAAAAACTACTTTACAGATTTCCATGAAACTTGGTGGATGGATCATGTGTCCGGGTCAGATTTAGCAATTTTTCACTTGAGAGATGTTTGTCAACATTTTCAGTTAACATCTGTGTTGGTTTGTGGGGCTCAGCTGCAGCCGTGCAGGTTCTGTTACTTCTGTAAGTTAATCAGCAGAAAAAGGGTTTCAGAGCGTGTCTGTCTCCCGCCGCCAGCTAAATAAAGTGTGTAATTGTGTTTTTCAACTGATTATAATTTTACTATCTGTGTTCCTGTCAAGATTTGATTCAATCAGCACTTGTGTTAAGATAAGAACCATTTATTAGTCCCATAATTGGTCAATTTGCAATATCACAGCAGCAAGAGTCTAAAGTCAAAATAAGCATCAGTAAATAATAAGTAACATGCAAAAGTTAAGTGTAAGGAATATAAAACATATAGAAAAATATGAACGGAATTAAACTAATATATACAGTATAGAAAACAGTAAGTATGTGCAGTGTGAGAATAAAACTATATCCGTCTACACTGCGCGTGTGTGTGTCAGTGTAAACAGGAAGCAGATTGTCTTCACTGGATTTGGGTTAATTACAAAAAAATAATAGCACAACAAAGGATTTCTTATCTTGGAGCGACGACGAGGTGGAACTGCTACCGACACGTTCCTGCCTCTGACAGACGAATCACGACTGATAAGAACCGACCAGGGAGCGAATACAAGTGACTGTGTCCTCATTTCCAAACATCTCAGTTTGTGTCTGTCCAGAGTTTTTAATCTAAAACATTCCACTTCAACTTTGCACATTTTAGATGCTCAAAAACTCCGGAGTAGCGATGGTGTCTTTCTAAGTGATGGTGATGATGGTGGTGATGATGGTGTCTGTGGTGGGGGTGTGTGTTGACTCAGCCTCACCATGACTGCTCCTGTCCTTGATGTGGACCCTCCAGCCCTCCTCCTGCGGCGCCGCGTCACCCTCGCTCGCCTCCCTCTCTGCATGCAGCTCGGCGTGGATGCGGGACACCGACGTGGAGTCCAGCGTGACGTCGCACAACTCCGCTGCCCGGCCCAGACGAAACACAGAGTGGCTCAGGGCCGGCCTGAACGTGTACAGGTCCCGCGCCGAGTCGGCCATCGACGCACCGATCCGGAGCAACTGGAAGCACGGCTGCACCCCGGACAGCATGACTGAGGGGTCTGATCGTCTGCCACCACAGAACCCTCCACCCGGCCCACCCGGAGGCCCCAACCGATCTGTGAACGGCCCTGAGCTACAGGACGCTGCGGCCCATTCTGGGGTCCAACTCTTAACCAGTGAACATGGGTTGAATGAATTTGGGTTTGATGAAAGAGTTCCGAGCTCGACAGGGTGGGATATTATCACACAGGCTTAAAGGTTAGAGGCAGGGGCTTCAGGCAACAGGTGTTTTCAGCTGCATGGAAAGTTGATGACTTGCGTCCTGCTGCGAGTGCATGAATAAATAATGAGGATCCAGAGCTGCTTACGAGCTGATGAGGAAACGAGCCTGTGTACTCAGCTCAGAGACTAAATCCCCCCGCGGAGTGACGGCTGTACCACAGAGGATTTGAGAACAAAGGCTTCCTGTAACCTGGACAACCCCTGTGTGTGTGTGTGTGTGTGTGTGATGCCAATGTGAAAGGTGCAGTAAACATTAAAAGCTTGAAAAGTAAATCTGTGTAAAAACCTGACAGCCGTGACTTTCAGGCCTGATGTTTAATATTTCCATGTGGGAATGGCTGCCAGCTGTGTGTGTGTGTGTGTGTGTGTGTGTGTGTGTGTGTGTGTGTGTGTGTGTGTGTGTTGCAGATAATAGAATCCCAGGCTCCTGACATCAGCCGTCTCACAGGGGGGAAGAAGCCTGACAGCCTCAGATCTGAAAGAGAGAACAAAAGAAAAAAAACATGAAAACAAAAAAATGGCTTTTAGCTTAATTGTCCTACTTAGTGTGTGGAAATGATACGTAATAAACGATGCTTAGATCTAAGAGACACGTTTTGTGTGACTCTTCAGAAACAGGTTCGATCACAGTTTAACTGAACCCGGTGTCAAAATCGGTTTCATTATGTAAACGTCAGCGCATGTGCAGCGTCAAATCACGGGAGCAGGACACAAAGCGAGAAACAGAAAGGACCCGGAGCGTCACGTTAAACTTCTCTTTAGCGCTCATTAAACCCGGAGGTGACTCTTTCATTCCGTGACACGCGGGTCGGGTCGTGTTAGACCCGGATCCACAGGAGCGATGGGACTTCTCGCTGGTTTTAGCTCGTCGGACGCAGGTTCGCGTTAAGCTAGCTGAAAGTCAAAGCTGCCACTTACAACAGCTGCAGGGGAGCGACTGCTCCTGCAGCTCTCCGGCCGCTGGGGGTTCACTTCCTCCGGCCACTCGACCCGCAGACTCCCCGCCTGCACGTCCACCTCGGATTTACTATGATGCTGCTGTTTCACAGGGATTGTGTCGCCATTTCTCTTCAGGCTCCGCTGCAGCTCCGTCCTCCAGGAGGAAGTCCTTTGAAATTTGGCGCGCCCAGTCCCGGGGCTTCCTTACGCGAGACGCTGCGTCATATCCCGCCCCGCCCTGATTGGCTGACGGCCAGGGCGCCTTCAGCAGGACCAGGAAGTGGAGCCGGAAGTGGAGGGGGATAAAAATAAAAGTAATGGTGGAAGAAGCAGTCACAACTTTTATTTGAGTAAAAAAAAAAAGATTGAATCTATAGACTATTATACATTTATAATACGGTGGCCCTGAAGTGCAAAACAGGACGAATGGGAAGAAGAAGAGCAAATAACAAAGATCACAAAACATAACAAGAAGAAAACTAAACAAAAAGGCAAATAAAGAAAAACTAAAAATCCCAAAACAATATATTTTTAAAGAAAACAAGCAAAACACAACAAGACACAAAATAACAAGTTTCATTATTTGTTGTGTTTTGTTGTTTTTGCGCTTGAAGTCCACCATACTATAAATATGGATGACAGGAAAGCTCCTAAAGGTTAAGCAATATCATTTTGATCGCCCCCTGCTGGCTGGAAGCCCTAAACGTTAGACGTCAGAATTAAACACATTTCTTTCTGTTTACTTTATTTTTGTTACAGAGTTGCCCTAAAACTGTTTTTCACAGGATTCACAGGATATTTTTGTATATTTTATATGATTTCACAATATAGAAATGTATTTATCTCAGGTTCAGGAAGTGGGTATGTTTTACAAATGTTTGAAAATCGATCTCTGAAACTCAGTTTAACACTTCATTTTCTAAACTTGAAATGGAAACAGCATCAACACAAAAGATCAAACCTTTTCATTCACTCTGTTTAAAATTATTTTAATTGCAACAATTCATTCGATACAGAAAAGAGAGAAGCTTTACAAAAGTTTGTGCAGGATGCCAGAAGGTCTTATCAGTATATAAATAATTATTGATTCGTGTTCATGACAGAGCAGTGAAGTATTGTAAAAGTCAATGATTCACTCACATTTGTAAAACGATTAAATGGAATCTGATGTCAGTAACTTTGAGAAGTCACGTAATTTCTTTTGAAATGAAAGCAACAAATACAAATACAAAACCTGAATGCAAACAAACTGGTGAGCAGAGCCGAATTTCTGACATTTAAAAAAGTTAGGTTAAATCCAAAAATACCTCTCAGTGAGGAATACACAGGTCTGATGATTGATTCAACTAAATCAAAACTCAAACACAACACAGAAAAAACACACAGTATAAAGCAAAATATATAGAGTCTGAATTTAAAAAAAGCTAATTTTCCTAACACACATATATTAATTTATCATTCATTACCGTTATTATCGCAGAAATCAAACAGACACTACTGACCCATATTTCTATAAAGTACAAAATCGAGTGAAAAGCAAAGGAGTTTTTTTCTAATGTAAAAATAGTTCAGCTAAGTTTTTCTGAAAAAGCAACAGCAGGAATATTGACGATGACAATACTTCACCCGCCTGAGTCACGGGTTAAAACCAACATTTAGCCTCGAGCCACCCTGAAGCCGTGGTTTCCCAAAACTAAAACCAAGTGACGATGAAGAGAGTGGATGTTCTTAATGTTGGGATTTCACAGAAACTGTAGATCACATTGAGTTGATACAGATATCATGGCATTCAATGTGAGAGTAACAAAAACTTAACAAAAGTTGCTCAGAGTAAGATCATGCATTGAAATTCATATTTCACATTTAACAGATATTTCAAATTAATTATTGGAAATAAATAGTTTAAAACAGCCTATTCTTATTTGTAGCTCAACTATATTGCAGAACCCAAAAGAAATAGCATGGCACTCAGAAGAGCGTATTCATTAAGATACATTAATTAATCCCATGCAGGGAAATTGGTGAAATTGCAAACAAAAAAAAGAAATGTTACAGAAAGTGATTTTAAGAAAGTTTATTCTGTAGTTTTTGCATAATCATGTTCCCTAACAAAAAAAACGGACAGGGGCGAAAACATAACCGGCATGTCGGAGGTAATAAATACATCCGTTATGCTTTAGAAACAAAAATCACCAGTATTCTCCTTCAACTTTAAGCTGAACCACTAATATGTGGTTTCTAGTGTTGGGGCGATCATGGGACACCAGAGTCAGACAGGAGGATGGACTCAGGAGGCCAGCTGTACAGAGAAGTGCAATTCATATTATTACTATATTAACTATCATCATCCACCTGCTGTCCCACAAGCAATCTACAGGTCAGCATGCTGCAGGTACAGAAAGTCTTAGGTATACACTGGGACAGCAGATATAGGCTATAATATCAGAGTAAGTATTTTGGTGCTAAATGTGATGCTACAAACAGTTCTGATCATGAAATGTAATCAAGCATGTTCATTCATTCATTCATTCAAAGGAAGTGCGATTATATTTATTTTCCAGCAAATGCACTTGGGATGTCGTACATTGATCCCAGAGTAACACACTGATTATATGAAAGGTGTATATTGGTTATTTCTAGGAATACTGTTTTTCCATTTTATAAAAAACATTCTTTAGTGCTGGGAGTGTGACAGTGGAGACAGATGCGTGATTGTAAAACACGGTTCAAGCAGACGGGGTGCATTGCATGTCAGTTCACAAAATAGCCCAGAGTAAAAGTGCAGCTGAGCTGGGACCAGTTTGTCCAGAAGAATATGTACATGATTAAAAAATGCTCTTACTATAAAATACTGTGCTCAAAGAGTGCGCTCGTGGTGACAGAGATCAGAGGTTTTCAATTAATCCGCTGTGAATCATAGGTAAGACTAAATTCAATTATAACTGAGCACAGGAAAAGCCACAGATTTGAATAGAAGTTAATTGATATGTGTCGGAAACTGCACTTGACAGTTCTTCGGATATTTTGTGCGAAAGCAAATGTCTATTGTGAGCCAAGGTATTAGCAGCGCAGACGTCGTTTCATGGTTTTTCATTATTTTCTTTTGAATTACGAAGAACAGTAGATTAACAGACGAGCGAATCCAGCAGAAGTGAAAGGACATTTTATTAAATCTGCTCTGCCCACACACGGATCAGCACTTCTGTTCTGAGAGGCTTTGTGAATGAGCAGCTGTGATGTGTAATGAAACAGAAAACATCAGAGCGAGGTCTGAATGACAGAAATGAAATCCTTTCACCGAGCTCACATCAGCTGTGATTGCCTGAAGCTACAGTTTTATCATTCCCGCAGACACAGAAATCCAGAGGACGCTCCTCACCCGTCACAATTCAAAACCAAAAGAAGCGTCTTTCAAACAAGGTTTTAAAATATATTTTTTTAGGATGAAACATCTAATCTCTGCGTTTCATTTTTACATATAATATATCTATCTCACAAAGATCGTAAATTAACTATGAAAATGAATCTGTTGCCATCTTTTCAAACTTTTTTAACTCTCACATGAATCGCACACGTGAGGCAAACCTCGATGAAAGGATCTCACCAAAATGTAAACGTGACATGAGAGTTGGATGGGTGGGGGGGGATGGGGGGGTCTCCAGCACTTTGTGTCAGTTCTTCACCTACTACTGTGGACATCGGGTTAAAGGATCGATGCAGCGTTTTGTATAAAATCTTGCATAAGCCTTGCAGTACGAAACATATAAGTGTTTCCACATTATAAACATGCATATAATATATTTAAATACAACAGTGGGGAAAAAGGATGATTAAGAGCGGCCGATATTGATGTGATCGAAGTGCTTTGTCAGATTCCTCACTGACCTGTGTGTGTTAGTGAGGTTTCAGTGCCATTGTCATTAATATTGCTTTAGATGTAAATTAAAAGCCTTTGACCATAAACTCATCACTTGCCCATTGAACCTTCTCATCAGCGCTTATTCAAATCAACCTGACACAAACAGTCAGCTGTGGGAATCTGTGTATATTTATGTATAACATGTAAGCTGCTGCCTTATAAAAGTGTCGTATAAAATCAGTAATTCAGTGACATGTAAGTCATTTTACACCCTCATAATAACTCCGTCCAAACTACACACCACACTGCGATCGCCTGTGTCGATACTTGTGCTTTTCTTGTCCAGACATCACACACGTGTCCGTGTGACGAGCTCAACTCAGAGGTAAAGGTCGGAATTCTTTCACACTTCCCAGATTGACATCAACTCATGTACAGCGTGAGGTAGCCACACTGCGAATGGCTGCGAATGCTAAATGCTAACAGTGACATCTAAATGCGATCGACGACCGTTGTGATGGAATCCACTGAGGCTTGGTGTATTTCGGCGGATGAAGCACGTGAGGAGTGTTGCCATGGATACCGCCCCGCTTCCCCCCTAAGGTGCTGTGCTCTTTAAGTGCGCAGGGGCTCAATGTAAGTACCTCAGACCGTTTGACCCCGTGCAGGAGAGGACATGCTTGAACGACGTTTCTTCGGCAGCGTGAGATGTCTCGCTCTTGTTCTGTGAAACTTCTTTGGTGTAAATCAGCTTCCTGTGACCTGAATTAGCCCGAAGGCTCCTTCTACAGCGAGATAACAGAACTAATTAGTCGAAAGCAGTTGTTAGCACTGTGGGAGCCTCCTTTAATTGAGTCCGTCCGCGCTTCTCTTTAAATAGGTTTGAACTTGTGCCACTGTTTGCACTCTCTCATCTCATCTGCACTTCTTTGGTCCGTCACTCGTGTCTTTTCTTTCTTTACTTTCCAACAGAATCTTTCTCTTGTAGTTCGGTCAGCAGGTGAATGTGCAGATTTACCCAAATCCCCTTGTGTAAACAGCAGCTCCTTGAAAAACAAGCGAAACAAAAAAGGCAGGACTACTGGTTTTATCCAAGGCTTCATCCAGAATTTAACTGCAGCTGTAAGCAAAGACAACAGCGTCAGCAACTCGTGTAATTGATTATCTATGTTGCGTTTTACAGCCAAAACTGATAGCGGTTGTTTTCTGACCAATCAGAAAATGCTACGTCGTGACAGAAAAGACCCAATCAGCAGTGAGTGTCTACTTCATCGTTTCCAAACATCTCCGTTTCTGCACGTCCAGACTCAAATCTAGCCCCGGAATCTTTAAAACTAAAACAGGGTCAGCGGCGCTTCCAAATTTCTCCCCAAGAAGATGTAGCCCAGGGATTGATTTAACAAATAAGCAGCATGACCTGATCAGTTCTTGCCTTTAATAAAAGTGGGGGTAGCTGAAATCATTTAAAAGAGTCACATGAAGCCTCTTCAGTGTTTCTCTCCTCTCGTGTGTTATATCGTTTTTTTTGTGTAAATGTTAAAGTTATGCAAAGTGTGTTCTCTTAAGATTGGAGCTTGTAAACAATTTCGAGTAATAACACAAATGAACTTATGAACCTGAATACGAGCAGAATACGTCTCCTTTAAACTGAGGTGGTTGTAAACATGTGACCTTTCTATAGTATACACACGACATATACTACTGCTGCTACAGTCAATAGTAATATGTGTGGGTGAATTAAATGAGGGGGTTGGATTCATAGAGCACCATGAGTAAAAGTGTCGACTAGCCTTTATGAGTTATTGATATTACTTTAACCATCAGCTCAGGATTTATATGCTTTGGTAATGTCCTCCTCTTTTTCATTTTCTATATTTCATTGGCTGAATGAACTCATGTTTCCATGCAGTGCACTGAATGTAAAATATGGTTGGTTGGCTTTGTAAGAAACTCCCCCAGCGCACATACTGCACCCACCCCATTCTGTCAGAGCTGTATAGGCTGCGTCGTTATCACAGATTGATCCGTCCTCCCAGTCTTCTTCATTTTGGAAAACAACCAGGCAACAATAATCAGAGCTCCAATGCAATGGATGGGGGCCGAGATGAAAATAGGAGGCTTTAAATCATGCAAGCCATTTATCAGTTCCCCGGAACAGCACCCTGTTCCATCACTGTCGTCTCTTTTATCACCGCTCCTCACTCTACATATAAAGGTGTCAGTGAATCTGTCCCTCTGCAAAGAGGCCAAGAATCCAATTACGCTCTCAAGAACTGTTCCAAAAGTGGGAGTGTCCCTCCCCCAGTTCTGCTTTGCTCTGACAGGGTTTGTGACAACTCCATCGGGATGAAGAAATAAAAACACACTAGGTCTCGTTTCCACAGTTTGCTGTCGTTCTTCTGGGGGTTTTCTCTGGCATGTCATCATTAGTGTGAGTGAGATGTGGTGGATGTTTCCACTGTTCTTTTTCGATTATGTCTTAAAAACTGCAATCACGACAGCTTCAGGTGAGAGCAGACAAAAGTACAGTCAGAGGCAACACAATTCAGATTTGCCTCTAACGGGGGGAGATGCTCTGTGCCGTCGTCGTCGGTCGCCGTCGTCGTCGGCCGCCTTGGTCTTCGAAATAACGTCAGATTTTTCGGAGCAAACTGACTCAACCTGTCAAACTGACAAACTCACGTAATTTCTTTTCTGACAACCTTTTTGGACAGGAGCCGAGATCATTTGATCCTAATTCGGTGTTTTCCTAAAAGTGCTGAGTGTTTTACCCTCTTCACATCACCGCAACTTCTTTTGGAGCCTGTGCTTCTTTAGTCCCTTCAGGTTTGCATGCAGTAACTCTACTCTAACATCAGCATTGTCCTGCAGATCTCAACTATGGTATCTACTTTAATGTTTAATTTAAATGCATGCATTTTCCATGTGCACAAAATTGCTTTGTTCTTCTTTTGATAGAGCTTACAGTAGGTTTACCTTTTGCATCTAATTTTTCAGTGCATAGTGCATTTCATTTTGCAATGGGGTTTTTTTGCAAATGTTTTTTTTATAATTTTTATCCTGGGCTGCACTGACATCCAGATCTAAGTGATGAATATATTTTGTCTGAGATGTTTTCAGTGCAGTGATCAAGGACGTGGTGGTGGTTATATGATAGAGCCAGAAGTGGATGTCATTACTGTATGAGGAGATATGATGAAGAGATTAAAAAAACATTGTGGTCGATCCTCTCAGGTGCTCTGAGCTGATTCCTCTTTCTGCCCAACTTCTCCGCTTTCAGGCCCTTCGTCTGTCTTGGCTGAATCTGACCCAGCAGTGCCCCTGGAGGCTGTTCCCGGCGATACAGCACCGCACAGGCTGCCATCAGGGGTCGCTGCTGCAATTGAGCGAGGATTGGACGCAGGGCTTGCGCTCATGGCAGAGTCAGGGGTCCGGCTGGCACTGAGGTCGCCATCAGGGACGGCAGTAGCCTCCTGGCTGTCTGACTGAACTCCACTGGTCATGGCTGTCGGAGAGACGGCGCTCAGGAGGGGTTTGTGGGAGGCGTAGGTCATCCCAGCATCAGTGTCGCTGTCTAGTGGGAGACCGGAGATGGTGATCTCCACTCCAGAGTCGCTCATCTCCAGAAAGTTGTCTGAGGAAAGAGCCTGGTAGCGGCCTGGTTTAGACACCTCAAGGCCCTATGATAAAAGTGGAAGACAGAAGGGAAAGAGGAGAAGATAGGACCGGAGAAGAGGTGAAGGTCAAAGAAGATGAAAAGAAAAGGGAATGTGAATTAAGAAAAGGAAGGACACACAGCAAGATTAAAGAAAAAGAGAAAACAAGAAGAGGGTATAGAGGAGACGGTGATTGTAAAGTGAGGTGAACGGAAAGACAGAAACAAAGAGAAGGCAGAAATGGAGGTGGGGGAGATGGAAATTAAGGGGAAGAACAAGAACAGAGAGGAGATGGAGGAGGGAGGTGGGGTAGGATGGAGGAAGGGAAGGAGAAGAATTGGTAAAAATTGAGGTCAGTGAAAAAGCAGCATGAATAATTTATGCGCATGTTTCTAGGATCATATTTATAGATTTACCTTCCACTAACATACCAACACTGCTAATGTTCCTTGTTACATGGAGACAAATTGTTAAAGACCCAGGAAGAAAATTTGAACTAAAGGTATACATGAGGTTATGGATGAGACCGAATAATGGATAAAATAACAAGTGTACTTAGTGTATGTAATGCTATTGGCTGAATGCTTTGGCTGAATGTGTTTTTAATTTTGTATGTGTGTTTATATCCTTTCAATGAGTACTAGCAGTACTGTCACTGCTCCACTGAGAGTGTGCTGACTGACTCGACTCTGCCGCCAACCCCTCAGCACAACAGCGCCCAGAAGATCATCGGTGCTCACTGCACTCTGCGGTGAACTTAGTGAGCCCCAGCTGCCTCAGCAGAGCTGCCAACATGATGAGAGACCCATCCCATGCCGTACATCGTCCATTTGACCTGCCGCCCTCTAGGAGGCGCTTCGGGGCTGTCACATCTCCGACAAACAGAGAGCAGCTTCTAACCAAGAGCCATAAGAGCACGGAAAGCTGCCAAACACTGACTCTGACTGTTTGAGATCCACTGTTACTATCTGCAGGATGCCTTCAGTCGCACTTACAGAACGATACAGATGTTTACATTCCATTCTACACTGCACAGCTACTGCACCACTGTAACTCAGCAAATGTGCAATATCTCAACTTCTGTTTCTGTTAGGGTCATGGATTATTTATTTGTGGAGCTATGAACTATTTTTGGATCGCTCTTGAATGCTCTGCCTGAGTGTGTGCGTATGTGTGTATGTGTGTGTGTGTGTGTGTGTGTGTGTGTGTGTGTGTGTGTGTGTGTGTGTTCTCATCCTCTGCCAACTCATTCAACCACCTGCAATTCATTCATCAATCAAATGCTGCCGTATAAAATAACCGGCTCATACTCCGCATAGGCTTCACTTTACAGACCCGGAGTCTACGTCCATTATAATATATTCGTCGGTGGTCTGGACGTTGTATTAAATATACTTTTTAACTTGTAACTTGCCTCTCTGTGTGTGTTCTGCTTCTTGCAGTAGCGATCGAGGTGGTGAGCTGCAGAATCAAGGTTCAGCCAATATACAAGCTTGACCAATCACGACTATAGGACGAGAGACATGACCTGGGGTTCATGATCTATACTGCAGCCAGCCACAAGGGGGCGATCAATATGATTTGGCTTCACTTTGGTGGTACAGTAGACTTTATTTGCTGTGGAGATCAGCATCTCGGTTCCATCACTCACCTTGATGGTGACCTCTGTGCTCTCCGTTGGCTTTTCACACACGGACTGCATCAGAGATTCCTCAGTGAACCTGGTGTACACCTCATTGACCACCTGTAGATCCACACACACACACACAGAAGAGACTTGTCAAAATGTGGCCACAGCAGTGTAGCATCCCAGCAGCTGTGGTACTGCATCCAACTATTGATCAAAAACACATGAACACTTCTTGAGAGGACACAGACACAGACACACACACAGGGTAAGAAAGCTCTTAATTACATACACACATAAGACATGGAAGAGGACACTTGTATGACATGACTGAAAGACGAGCAATGAGGCTGGAGGTTGAGAGGAGGCAGAGCCGAGCCGGGGCTATATTATTTCAAAAAATGTCTGGGGTCTGAGGAACTGCAGGAAAGATTCATGAGGCAAAAAGTCCAAAGAGTAAAGGGGGGAAAGGAAAAGAGGAAGGGTTGAGGTGGATTCATGAATGAGGCAGAGTATGAAAGAATGTGGTTAGGGTTGAGGAAAGAAATATGAATAGATGTGAGTATGAGAAAAGTAGGATGAAGGGATGTGGATAGGGATGAGAAGAGGAGGATGAGGTATGCAGGTTGGGATGAGGAGAGGAAGATAAAGGGGCGCTGGTAAGGATGAGGAGAGGAGGATGAATAGATGCAGGGTTGGGATGATTAAAAGTAGTAAATTAAAACAACCTGTGTGTTTTGATGGGTGAGAGAAGCGAGAGAAATTGGGAGGAGGAGAGAGTGACAAGTATGAACAACGAGACATGAGTGGAAACAAAGAGATGGAGTGTGACACACAGGAGACTTAAAAGTGAAAGATTGAGCGACAGAAAGAGAAGACGTGAGGCAGCTGATAAAGAGGCAGGGAGGTGGAGAGATGTGAAGATAAAGAGACAGAGAGTGGGAGGATTGATTTGAGCTTCATGTCAGCCTCTCAGGTTAAGTCCCGTTCGCCGACATCAGCTCACATGTGTTGTATGTGTGTTCTCAGATCTTGCAGGAAATCCATAACATATGAGAGCGACGCTGAGGGCAACTGCCGTCATCTCAACCTTAGTCCACACACACACACAAAGTGACGAATCTTCCAGTGTTTTTACCAGAAAACTAAATAACTTAGAACAAGCATATTATCATATTGCGCTGGTGACTAGAGAGAGAAAACATTATTCAACGTGTACTCTGACTTTTTAGTTTGGTCCATGTTCTATCTGCTAACATGGAGGAGGAGGGGTTTATGACCTATACTGCAGCAAGCCACCAGGGGGGGCTGGAGACAATTTGGCTTCACTTTGGGGCGCCTGGATGTATACAGAAACAGAATATATATTCTGGAACGAATAGTTGTGAGTAAAGAAAAATAAAGTTCAATTTGTGGCCTGTGCTAATAATGAATAAGTGCTAACTGCTAAAGTTAAGAGCTGGAAGAATCGTGATTAGTCACTGAAATGTGAGTTATGCTATATTTTGGTAACTAGCGACAATAAATCGGAATAAATGTAAAAAAAAGCACGCCACTAGTGGGAGCGTTTCAATGTCAAGGTCACACGTTTATGGATTTATTCGCATTACTTAAAGACTATAACACAGACACACAACATTTAATGCACATAATCTAGACACAGACATAACAAACACTGACAAGACACCCACAGACTTACTGGGCACGTAGTTGATAAGAATTCACAAGGAAACAGCTGAGAATAAATCACCTGTTCAAACAGGTTAATCACTACTGCCCCCTACAGCACACATGAAGCCAGCGCAGATACCCACACACACCAGAATATATTTACCTTAAAATTCACACCACACAATAAAAAACCCATTTAAGAAATATGTGCATGTGCTGAGCTCGCTGAATCACTGCAGGCTACTGCATGTAAAATACAGCAGTGAATCTATGATGTCCTCTGTTATCACAATGTGTAACTGCAGAGCTCCTGAGAGAAAATGAGCGGCACAGATATTTCACTGATGTTGCAGAGAAAGAGCCACATGTTAGTGTGACTTTCTCAACTGTAATTGCTCAGCTGAAGTCACACACACAACGGTAACAAAGAGATACAAACCATCTCAACAGGTCATTTAGTCTCTCTGCTGAAGTTTAAAATCCAATTTTCTTAAAGCAAGTGAAAAGAACTGAGCTCCTTTCTTGTGATGGAATGTCGTCAAGCAGAAGCAGCTGAGGTTTTCACTTGTTTCTAACACACGTGAGAGTAAATACTGGATTAAATGACTTGTTAAAATGAACATTTATTTGTCAGCTTGCACCCTGACCTTGGTCAAAGCTGCATCTTGATTCCTGAGAGACAGTTCTCACACCTGACCGAGCTGATCAAAGCAAAGTAGTGTTTACAATTATGCTCCAGCCTATAAATGGCCTCATCTCTTTCAACTAAGCTTAAGAAAAGAAAAAGGAAGAAGACTAATGCCACCTGCTAACAGACCGAACAAAGAAGAAGAAGAACGAACTTAAACACTGATATGGATCTTTTATATTATAAAGCAAATGTGGAAAATACCAACATTCTTATTATAAAATACTTTAAAATAACTGAATCTGGAGTCATTTGACCTTCTGGCACTTAAAGGAGACATATTCAGGTTGATCATTTAAATTTGTGATTACTTGAAAACGTTTACATGCTCCAATGTTTAGGAAACATCAATCTCAGTCCATTGCTGCAGCTCCTCTTTTCAGCCTCTGTCTGAAACACCTTTAGCAGGTGTTTCAGGAACTTCAGTGTTTTCTGTGCCACAATAAACTATACAACACATTAGTGGAAAGAAACTGTGAAAAGGCGTCATATGTCTCCTTTAAAACAACATAACACAGTATAAACTTGTATCCTACATTAATACTCCACCACAGCTCGGCCACGTGATCATTCTGAAGTCTGTCAGGATCACAGACACAGTTTGTCCCAAGTCATGGTGCCAGATTCACTTGAAGTAAGTCTCTGATCAACTTCTGCTTGTTCATTGTCTGCAGTTTCTCCTCCGTGTCCAGGATGTTTCTAATGTGGCGCTGCTCAATATCCTTGATTCATTTCTATCAACTACAAGCACCAGAGTTTAGAAAAATACTGAGAACACGTTTCTGAAACTGTCACCAATGATCTTGTCACAAACGTTGATCAAGGAACTTATTTGATCAAGTTGATCGAGGAACTTATTTGCCACAAACGCAGCACATTTCTCCACACACCAATATAAAGAGGGAGGATCAGGGGGAAAAGAGGCAGGAACACAGTTCTCTCACCAAGAAGAGGCTCCGTTTGAGGCTCCTTAAAGCAAGAGGGAGAAACGTAACGCACAGGCAACAGCGTTAGCTGGGCCACCAATCATCACTGAGCTGTGAGGCCTCATTTCCACAGCAGTATTTTATAATTTCACTCCACAGTTGTGAAATTGAAGGATGACAAACATTTATCATTTCAGAGAAACACAGGTAACAACAGTAATGTGACTCCACAGACAAGTACTGGTCAGAAAATGGTCAGCATCAGTCTACACTGATACACTGCTCTGAAATTCGTCATTAGCATTTGCGTTCTTTTTATTTATAGTTATTTATGATAAAGGTTTGTTGTTAAAATGAAAAATATCAAGCCTCAATTACATTTCTTTGGCAACGCCATCTTAAGACTAGTTCACAGTATATGATTTTAAGCCGGTTATTCAGTTGTGGATGAGATTTGGAAGTCGCTAAAAAGAGATCGATAGTAATCAATAATAATTTCTGCAAAGCGATAAGTCTCTTTGGGCTTTTTCACAGTGAGTGAGGTCATGTGACTGCTGTGGGCTTTAAATTGGTTCTTAAATTCAATCAGATTAAACAATCTTCTAATGAGAACGCTGCTTTGGTAGGAAGGGGTTAACTGTCAGCTCAGCGATCTCTAATGATCCAGTAACTCAGTCAGTCATCAATTTAGAACAGGAACACTAGACAATTGACTTTGTTTAAATTAGAAGTCCAATGGCAAATTAGGCCCCTTTGTTTTCATGACATCAAAATGCTAAATAAACTTTAGTGATGCGATGTGACTATGATGTGATTATTCTTCACTCTGACAGGCGAGGTTTTTTATTTTTATGAAACTCTTACACAATTGATCCAGGCATATTTCTTGTGCCGCTTCGTTGTTGTATTGAACTCCTTTCCCTCGGTAGAGAAATCAATATGAGCATTATGGTGGTGTCCTCTATAGGCGAGTCATGTGTTTCTAATGGGTTCTTAATTGCTCCATAAATTCAGTTGGTTAACAAATCCCCAACTGGGGTTGCTTGATGGATGGTTGCGCTATCAACTCCTCTAAATCATCCAATCAGTCAGTTCATCAGCCAGTATCGAGCAGCTGAATGAAGAAGGAGCAGCAGTTTTTAAATGGCCAAGTAGAAAGCAATCAATGTTTTGTTATTTTGTTCCTGTGGGCTCAGCACTTCCTCAGAGAACCCTCATAATCCATTCATAACTATATAGATTGTGACATTTTAGATTGTAAAACTTATAAGATGTGACAGACATGCTGGGCTGTGGGAGTACGCAGGAAACCTGGAAACAAAACATGATGTTTCCCTGAACTGTCCTCAGCCATTTTGATGTCTTTGTTTTGGCAGTAACCATGTTTGCCATGTCTTGCAAAGGAGCCAGGTCAGCCCCCACCTTTTAATCCTCTCCTAAATAACACACACACACACACACACACACACACACACACACACACACACACACACACACACACACACACACACACACACACACACAAGCTGCTTTCAGACCTGCACCGAAGTCCTGAAACATTTTCCTGTAATTTTCCAGAAGGGCTTTGTATGAGAAAGAAAAGTTCCAAGTCAGTTTCATATGTGAAACACAAACTTCGAACCCAATTTTGTGCCTGGAAACAGCTTCAGAAACACACACCTCACTTTCACCCCATCACAAGCAGTGAGAGGCTCAACAACGCTCTCTCCCCCCCCCCATGATGGTAATTGCACTTGGTGGGTGTTACCTGTCTAAAAGCGTCGCCGTCGCCCTTGCCAGCCTGCTGCGCAATTAGCAAGAGCTTTTTGTTCTTTTGGTTCCTCTTGTGCACTTTGTAGAGGCAGGACAGCAGGCACACCAGCAGCATGAAGGCGATCAGACACAGCATGCAGAGAATGGCCACAGTCAGGGGAGGCAGCTTGTAGGCTGAGAGCGAGACCAGGACAGGAAAGAGAAATATTAAGCCTTTCTCTAATAGCCGGGGAAGGCCTCCATTAGGAGTACACTGACTTTGCTGTGCTGCGACTCATCCTTCGTCGCTGCCTCTTCTAGAAACAAAATGTTGTTTTCATCAGCAGGTTTATTTGACTGGAGCAGTTGGGTGATATCCACATAAAGACTGGCTGACACTTTAAAATGAAATATAAATAGACGCTTTGGATATTTGTAGCATCAGTTATTTTAAATTTAAGTAATTTTAGGATGCATGTATCTACAAATTCCAGACATCTCTGTCTGTTCACATATCTTGAGAACTGTTCATCTTAACCGCTTCACACTTGCCTTGTGTATTGTAAGGGGCCCGAGGAAGTGCAGTGTCGAATTTGGTGCAATTCTGGACATGTTATACATTGAATATTAATTAGATTTGAATAAACAGGCCTCCAGTCTTTTTCAGTCTTAAGTCAACTGCTTAACGGACGTCTGAAACAGAGTTTTAGACCAGGCACAGCACTAGTTTAATTAAAAACAATCTTATATAATTACAAGCAGATCTTATGAAGTATAATGTGATGTATCAGTTACTGACTTCATCTTATAAAACCATCAATAACAGTGTATTAACAGATAATGAATGACAAAATAGAGAAACACAATTGTGATCAAATAAGGACAGACCATAATATGAAAGGCTAAACTAACCCTAACCCTTTTTGCACATGAGCTTTGGTTGGCACAGGATGTATCAGCCTCTCTGCATGAATACTTAATAACAGTGGTCATATTATCCCACTCACATAAACCCTTTCAAAAACACAATCTACACCTCAGAGGCACTTACATAGGAAATGTGTTGACTCACAACAAAGAAACCTCAGAACTAAATCCATTATAGGTCTTTTTTCTTACCCTCTACTTCTAAGTAGACGTTAACCACAGGAAACCCGGCGAGGTCTGTCACTTTGAAGACACCCGTGTCTGCCATATGGACCTTCTTCATAGAGAGCTCCGACCCCTTCACACTCAGCCTGCCGTCCAGCAGAGGGTCTAGTGGCATCATCAGAACCCCCTGGTCCAGGATGACTCGGTCCTTATTGTCTGATTTGGGCTTGTAGACGATGTTAACGTTGGAGTGGTGCAGGTAGAGTTTCATCTTTAGGTTTCCTCCATAGGAGAGGTGCATGAAGTTCTGGTGCTCTGTGGAGGACAATCGTAAGAAATATCAACACACGTGGCTTATTCCAACGAATGGCGGCCATTTGCTTGTTATAACCGTTCCAAATTTAACTTTTTTCAAACTGATTGGGATTAGACACATGATCAACAATGTGAAACATGTATTGGTCAATCTCAGGCAGCTTTATTTAATCTACCTAATTCCACAAATACCGATGTGTCCTTCTGTCTGTCTGTATGTGGAACACAGATCTCGTATATCACGTTGTCAGCTTCACACTTGGCATGTGTTTGGCAAATGGCCAGAGGAAGAGCAGTGTCCAATTTGGTGCAATTCAGAGATACATTTAATATCGATACAAGTCAGCGGGGGCGGAACAGCTGCTATCAGTCAGTCTACGTCAGCAGTGGTCAGCAGCCAGGTTCTGTGTACTGGGTAGAGCTTCACAGAACTTTGAATAAACAGGTGAACAGCTCTTTGTGCAGCAGCAGGTCTTTATTCAGGTTCTGTGGACCGAGTCCAGCAGCAGGTCTTTATTCAGGTTCTGTGGACCGAGTCCAGCAGCAGGTCTATATTCAGGTTCTGTGGACCGAGTCCAGCAGCAGGTCTTTATTCAGGTTCTGTGGACCGAGTCCAGCAGCAGGTCTTTATTTGCCACGGCTCAATTACTACAGGTGACTTTTACAGTTTCAGAAAGAAAACTGCAACCATGAGCATGTCATTTCTTTAACTGTTGGATAAATAATGAAACCAATATAAGTGAAAAAACAGTATTGTAACTTTATTTTTAGAGAAAACAATTTAATAAAAGGAATGAACAATGAGTAACAAGAATTTGTGTCCCTGTGCACTCACACAATAAAAATAACACAACACAAAGAATTTGATCAAACATGTTGGGAATGTTACTTTGGAGGGTTTTCTTCAGATAATTAACTTTTAGAGGGTTAATGGTGCAGGTCAACAAAAACATAAACACTCAAGACAAGTCCTAAATTTTCATTTGGAGTCAGGGAGTTACCGCCCGGTTCTTAGATTTCGACTGGGCACAGGGAGTTGCCGCCTTCTCCTTGGTTTTTGGCAGGAGCCGGGTAGTTGTAGCCTGGAACATTCTACTTCTTCTGAGTAAACTATACCTCTCTTCTTCTTTTTCTTATATCTTTCTATTGGTGTGTGGCAACCCAATGAGTAATGCTCTTTTCAAAGAACAAGAGCGATCAAAGGCCACAATAGAGTTTAAAGCAGACATAGACAACAATGCAGCAATAGAGATAGTAGCTTGCTCCCATCCACTCACTACACTACACAAGTGAGGAAACATACAATCCTATATGATGCATTTTGACCATGGACTGTAAATAATGGACGACGCCGCTCCACTTCCTCCCACGATCATTACTGCGAGGAGCAACAGTATCGAGGACCCGCCATTGCTTTTTTCGGAGACTGTCAAATCGATGATGGTGAAATTTGAAAAAGCACATGCATGGATTTATACACACACTTTTTCTCTTGTCTTCAGAAATGACAATCCTCTACTTGCACAATGTAGTGTGACGTTCTTCCATAATGTTCATTTTTTCCATGTAGAGTTCGTTGTCAGCATTTTTGATAGTTTTTAGTGTCTGTAAATAGTGTGGTTAGTCGGGTAGCCGAGCTATGAAGAAAAACACTGTCAAGTTTGTAAATACTCTCCATTACACGTGAAATCTATTGCACTTCTGTCCGTCCTGGGAGAGGGATCCTCACATGTGGCTCTCTGAGGTTTCTACGTTCTTTTTACCCATTTAATCGTTTTTTTGTTTTAGTTTTTTCCGTATTCTTGTTGAGGGTTAAGAACAGAGGAAGTCACACCGTGTTAAGCCCTATGAGACAGATTGTGATTTGTGAATATGGTCTATAGAAATTCAATTTGATTGATTAATTGAAGTTTACCAGTTCCTCTTTGCTCTTTATCGGCTAAACTCTCCTCCGTGAGCTTCCACTCTTTTCCAGCTGGTGATGATTTTAGGGCAAAATGGGAGGTAAACATACACATAATAAAACTTTTTATGTAAGTTTAAGTTAATGTGTTCTTGATGCATTTTTTGTCAAACCCTTGTCTTTACTACTGCAGCAGTTTACTATCCCTGCCAACCTGTCTACATAAAGACTTAGCACCACTTTTGAGATTAAGGCTGTAAGGATTTTTACAGGTAATTCAATCAAGAATGGAATAATGCAGTCAGTGTCTGTAGACCAAATGGAAAATTTAGAATATGAGAACCACAAAAAGCAGAGGATGACAAGAGTAAGGACAACTAACACTCACACTACACCAGCATGTAGAGACTAACATGCAAGACTGATTGATCTGTCATTTAAACCTACAGCAGCAGAGCACTAGATCACTGCTCACCTTTGACATTAAGACAGTTCCTCCTCCTGATTTTGCCCTCATGGTCCAGTACTGTAAAGCTCCCCTCGTCCGTCATCCGGACCAAGTGCAGCGTCACCAGTTTCTCCGATACACTGAGGCGGCCCACGTATTCCTCGGCTGACACCGCGGTCTGGTTGTACAGCAGCACGGGCGGAGGCTCTGTAGTTTGATGTATCTGAGTTTCATTGGCCTGAATCAGACTGGGCCTTGTAAAACATGTATTGAAGAGAACAGGTGTTATACAGAGTAACCCATCAACAACCAGTGTAGTTAGTATGTCAGAGCAGGTGTATTATTTAACCCAACATGTTTTCAAATGATGAGGTCTCTATCATTTCATTAACCCATTCTTTGGCCATTTTTCCAGTTTAGCATTTTGAGTCTTGCAGCCGTGATAAGACCAATTTCTAAAATATTGAATTTGCTATCCCTTATCATTTTTGTGTCACTGTAATGGTGATCAAGCCAATTCCCCCAAATTTCTGACATTTCACACCAGCATAGAAAATTGTAACTAAAACCAATGTGTGGCTGAGATGATGTGGATTCATTAGGCATTTAACTTGAGCCGCTGCAGGGCCTTGATAGAAGTATACGTCCCACCAGGTGTCTTTCTGGGTCATTCTTTTATTTAGTTTATTCAACAGGAACCATTCAGATAAAACTTGTTCCAAAAAGGGAAGCAACACAACAGATGTGTATATGTTGTCTAACTCAAGCCGATTCAGAGACCGTACCTGAACTCCAGGGTGATGGGGCCTTTGACGTGGTTGAGGTGGATGGAGAAGGTTTCTCCGTACTTCACCACTTGCTCCAAGGCACAGTCTGATTTGACAAAATGAGAGGAAAGTTAACAAAGGCAGAAGCAGGATCTTTGTGACAGAAGCTGTAACCTTGTCGTGATGCGTTGAAGATCACTGCGTACAAATCAATTCTGTTGTTAAGCATCAATGGTGACAGAGATTCAGGGGTGGTTGTATGATTCCTTAACTTAAACTCATCTTCAGAATTTAACAGAATCATTGTTTTATTCATAGACTGTATCTATGTACATGTGTGTAAAGCTGGACGACTTGATAGCTCCCAAAAAACATGAAGTCAATTTGGAGACTGGTTAACACTTTGTCACGCTCAGCGGACAGCTTACCCCGAACCATGAGGATGAGCTGCTTGACTGTGTTGTTGTTGTTGCTGTTCTTGATGACGTACGTGCCCTCGTCCTCCTCCTGTACGTCGTCCAGCACCAGGTGGCCCTGTAAGTTGAGGCGGCCCCGTGGGTTCACCACCTTTCCGCTTCGCATCAGAACCACCTCAAAGGACTGATTGGTCCTGGGTTTGAATACGACCTCTCCAGCATTTCCAGGCGGGACATCCATGTGAATGTCCTCCCCAAAGAACGCTGTCCTGTGTTCCTCTTTGACTGGTGGAAGCAATCAATATTATGTTCAATCAATCTGACTTTAGTTATATAGCAATTTTCATACAAACAAAACTGAGTATGTCACTACCCACCAGGCGACACGTCCCCACATATGATCACCTATGACAGATAATCTTTGATTTCTTATTTACTCTCTCTGCCCAAATTGAATTTGATCACACCCTCACTGTGTCTTTTCTCATGCAATCTGTTCATTCTCATAACACACTCTCAGTCATGCACTGCTCGCCCCCAACGAACGAGAGATTTTACCTGTCACAGACGCTGACACAACTGCGAAAGAAAAGATAAAGAGAAGTATATTTTAAAATACATCTTTTCTTAGTCGTCCCTTGATTTGAACAAAGACCAGGTCCCTTTGTTCGGAGTGAAAAACCACACAACTTCTCCTAAAAGCACAAAAACGTTTGAAATGTAAATGTATCACATAGCTAAATATAAACCGGATGTAAATACGATCTGACGCCTCATAACAAAAGGAAACAAAGAAAATAAGAGGAAATTAAACAGATCACAAAATAAGTTTGTTTCCTTAATGACGTTCTCACAGTGTCTACGTTAAGCGTTCAGTTGAAGCACATTTGGTTTTAGCTTAAAGTCTGTTCCTGCTGTTCATTTATCCGACCTGCTCCCGGATGACTGATTATGTTTGTGCTTACCCGTGCAGAACACGGCGCCAAGCACTGCAGCGCTGATTACTTTCATCTTGAATGGTCGTTCTCTGCAAAAAGAAACACATGATTGTTACCATAGATACAAAGAAATCAAGGTTCAAAAAGAAAATGACCAATAATACTTCTTTGAACGAGGTTAACTTATAGGTAAGTCGGGCAAATATGTAGAATTAGTGTTCAGTTCATTGTTCCATTATAATTACTACCTTGTGTTTGTTGAATTCATCAACCAGTCGAATTGCAGTTAATCTCTACAAACAGATTCTTCATGTGAACAAACAGAATCTTTAGTGAGGGACACGGGTTTTGAGGCTGGAAGCTTCTGGTTTCCATTTCTAGTTTGACCAGCAGGCTTTGGTTTCCCACAGGTAAACAGCGCAGAGCAAAAGAGGCAGAACACATTGACCCAAATACATTGACTATCGGCTGTTTGATTTATCTGCACTCGAATGCCGATAGCTGTTAATAGAGATTAGCCAAGATGTTGACTGGACATAGACAACAAAAAGCATCACTGCTGGTGTTTTGTGTGGAGAAAGGTTTGCATCCGTGAGGGCAGCATTAGGAAATACAGCGAAGCACGGAATCTATAGACTCTGACAGATAGAACAATAAAACAACTTTAAATTTCTGCCAGGATCTTAGGATAAGAGATTTGAGTGCTATTTGAGAAAAAAAAGAACAAGAAGAAAGCCCATCTACTTTCTCTGTGACACAAAGTCACTTCGAAAATGACGCACCAACAGTAATGTGGGCAGGAAAATCGGTCAAGAGCCTCTTAGTCCTTTAGCGGAAGACGGTAATCACAGCTTATTTTCTAGTTCCTGCCCTGTGAGGCAGGTTTGATCCGTTCGCTTTAGTGTTCTACAGAGCCATTAGCTTATTGCCGGTGTGAGTGCTCAGGCAGCGCAAAGATATGAATCTCAGGCTTGATTCATGGGAAGAAAGAAACTAACTAAAAGGAGTAAATGAGAGGTTGCTGCAATCACCTGTAAGCTGTCAAATTGAAAACATTCTTCCTCCTGTCAGAGAAAAATTGAACAGTCAACTGTTGTCCATGATTAAAGCATCAGTATAAGAAGCCTGAGATGTCACTGCTGTCCTTTGACTGAGGGTCAGTGGGGTCACTGCCCCCCCCCCTGTCTCCCGTTATGACCAATTCCACCAGTCGAGCTGTACGAGCTGTACGGGGCGAAGGTCCAGCAGCTTCATCTTGAGAGGCGAGGAGCTTTTACATGACATCAGCCCATTTTGAGTCGGGGCTTGCGGACACTCAGATCTCCTGCACGTCGATGCACCCTCCTGCCCTCTCAGGTGTTCTCCTTCCAGCCATCTCACTGTACCACCTGCCAGCTTGACCCCCGTGGGATCGAGAGCCATCAGCCGCTCGGCTCCCCGCCTCTGGAACTCCCTCCCACCAGACATCCATAACATGGACTCCATTTTCAAATCCTGTCTCAAAACCCGTCTTTTTAAACTGGCCCATTCAGTCTGATTGTTTTTTCCAGTTCTGTTTTTTTTTGTTCTGTTTGTATCCCTGCCTTGTAAGGTGACCTTGAGTGCTGTGAAATAAAATGTATTATTATCATTATTATTATTATTATCATCCATCCTGACTGACATCATCTCCCTCGTCGCTCCTCTCCCACACAGCTCAGGGGGGAAGGAACAATACTCCATCCTTCTCCTGTTACAATATCGTCTCTCTCATCTTTCTGCTTCTCTCTGGCTCGAGGTTATGTCTTCATCGCTGTTCGTCTTCTAGCAGGATTATGACAAAAAACTACACAACCAATTTTGTTGAAACTTGATGAAAGGGTAGAACACGGGTCAAGAAACAACCTATTCAATTTTGGTGTGGATACGATTAAGAGGGAAAACCCAGAAGTCCAGATTTTCACTCTGTAATATTGTGAGGGGCGTTTTCTTTTTTACATTTTCACCAATTTCCCCCGAGGCAATAATGTTTGAAAAAACTGACACATTTAAGGGTCTAAAATCTATGATGCTGCTTTATTGAATTTTAGGAAACTGTTTCCCTCTATTGGGACATTCTCGTCTTCTTCTGTCCTGTTCTGCTTTTGTTTCTGGACCCATTATATCGACTTCTTTCTATTCCAGCTTAATCCTATTAGGGTCAATCCGACTGATATACTGGGCTTGTGCTGCCGTTATATTAAATAACTCTCAGAGTCACGTATCGCCCACAGTGGATATGATGGTTTATTTCACGAGCTGCCCAGAGCCCAGAGCTTTGGTCCTGATGTTCTATTGCAGATGTTTTGCCTGTTATAGAATATTTATGGTTTAGGTGTATTTTGTTAATTTAGTTTTATTCCTTTTCACTCAGTACACGTCTTCTTATTTCTGGGCCTCTCTAGCACAGGATGACCGACAAGATCATCTATAGCTCCACGTGGCGACCGGTACGTGCCCACTGTGACTTGGTGAGAATATAGTTCTGCTGCAAGGACAGCTCAGATGATGGAAATACAACTGTTACCTTGTTCACTCTCTGTACGGCTCATCAGCTTCATCCCCGTGTCAAGAATAAATATTTCTGCTTCAGACGTCATCTGCCAGATTTCCCTCATTCATCACGTGACTGTTCATTCATTCTTTTAACCACTGGAACAAAAGTAGTAAACTCAATGCTACAATCTTAAATCTAAAGATGATCAAAAAAAAAGTGCCATCTTAAAAGTGTGTCCCCCGCCCCACACACTCTCCACTCTCCTCTTCTGCATCAGCCCCGCTCCTCCACCTCCATTTCATCTCTCTCCCTTTCTTTCGCCCCCTCCTCACCCGTTACGCAGGCAGCTGCTGGTGCAACCAAGGGTGTGTCACTGTGAATGGGGGCTGTCCCGTTACAGCTGGGGATGTCCGGATGGAAGATGGAGGAAAACGAGAGGTGGGGGTGAGGAGGAGGAGGAGGAGGAGGAGGAGGAGGAGGAGGAGGAGGAGGAGGAGGAGAGTTGAATGAAGAAAGAAAGAGGGTCAGTCAGACATGATGCCATGAAATGAAAAATGTGCAGGAATCA
Organism: Verasper variegatus; assembly: GCA_026259375.1. NCBI lineage: Eukaryota > Metazoa > Chordata > Actinopteri > Pleuronectiformes > Pleuronectidae > Verasper > Verasper variegatus. Next base: position 1,716,892 of record CM048038.1, on the reverse strand, counting down.
TAGTGTTGGGATCAAACTGCAGCAGCTCTAAAGACTGAGATTTCTTATCGAACAGAAATGCATGTTTTTTACTTTATTGCCTTAAAACCTCAAGAACAGTTATTGTTCCTCATTGCACTTAGTCAGCAGCTTGGATGTGTGCCAGGACATTGCGTAACCATTTCCACGGGGATGGACCAGAAAATCCCCCTTAATCTGCGGGTATATCCCAAATTTATGACCTGATCCTGCACCACAGGCTGAGCAACATCCACAAACATTATTATCACATCATCAGTCATCAATTATATCGTTATTATACGGTCATATCTGAGAGCATGGTGTTTACAATAAAGATGAGATAAAATACAGATTTAACCCCAAAGACTGGCAGAAAAGAGGAGGCTTCTAATTGATTATCTATTGGGCTCGTGTTGGAGGGGGATTCCTACAGTTGAGCCTGTGTTACATGTGAGGGGACCGTTCATTGTGATCCCCGCCTGAGGACGCTGCCCTCCAGCATCCAGCATCCCACCCTCGCCTCGTTGCCGGGTAACACGCCCTGAATCCGCCTGAGCATCTGAGTAGCTCCATTAAACACACAGAGAGGGAAAACTGCAGGATTTAACCCTGTGTGTCCCTGTGAGCCAAACACTGAGCAGAAGAAATCAGCTGTTCGTGTAAAAGTGTTTGATGGTGAGGAGCATCTTACCTTTCTCACGCCTCGGATCCGGATTAAAAAAAAACCCTGTGAGGACTGGGAGGAGCTCAGGAGTGATGGATGCTGGAAATCACCTTTTAAAAAAAGAATAAATGTATAGAAGTCATTAATGTCGTCCTCCTCCGTCCCCCTCACCCCGACACAAACACACTTCAGCGGGGAAACGGCTCGGGAGTTTCGGCTCCTGTCGGCTTTCTGGACCCATTTGAGCTCGGCGGGGCTCGGGCCGCTTCGGGAAGAATCGTGGATTCTGGCTCTGAGCCACATGCACGAGCAATCTGCAGTTTCACTTCAGGCCATCGTGATCGTTACGCGTGCACGGTGTCCATCGATCCGGTGAAACAACAGACCTCAGTGTGCGCTGATCAATAATAAAGATCATGGATTGATGGTATTTGGATCGAGTAGATGAGGGAGACCAGTGTCTCTCTGCGTCTTTACACTGTGTTAAACTGGTTTTAATAGATGAGCAATTAAAAATATATAAATATTCACCAGATTAACTGGAAAATAATCATATTAGATTTTGGCAAATTTTCATTATTTCCCCAATCAATTAATTAATTAACAGAAAATGAATAATCAATAAGTTTGATACCTGCATATTTGTTTAAATCAAAACACAATTAATTTATCAGCCCATCCGCTGTCATCATAACAAGTGTGAGCACTAACAGATGATTTTTGACAATAACTGTCAATACAAGTGTAATTTATTTTATGCCTTTTTATTTCTCCCAAACATTTCACAGTCAGCGGAGACGCAAATCAAACTGTGGCACAGGAAATAAGAGAAAAGGTACAAACACAGAATAAAGCTCAGAGAAACGTACCAAACAAGAACGACCTGCGTGGTTTGAATGAGAAGTGCTTTAGGGTGTAAACATACAGATTTATCTAAATAATTCATACGATGAAATGTAAAACTGAAATTCTTCTCTCAAAAGTAAAAGCGCCTGTGAATTTTATTCAGAGATACTTTCAAGAAGCCGCAATGAAGTTGCAGAAGCTGCACAAACTGATGAACAAGTGATTTTGGGAACTATAAGTTTAAAAAGTGCTAGAAATCCTCAGTGATGTGACAGAATTTTCAAAATTTCAACTTCTCTCCACGATTTTAATACTTTGAAATTCATCTCGCTGCTCGTTGAAAAACAAGTAACTGCAGATCATTTCTTCATTCAACCCAAGATGATTAGTTTGAATTAAGCAAAAGAAAACACCGGGCCCTTGAAGTTTATTACAAATGTAAATACAGTGGGGGGGTCACAAAAATAACTGCATATCTTTAAATATACCACGTGGCAGATACTTGTCTTCAATCCAACAGCAGCAGCGACACGTCCGATCAACAGTTTCACAGAAGAATACTTTTCTCCAGGACCTGCGTTCATCTGCAGCGTGGGATCGTCCTCACGACGTTGGCTGGCGTCTGAGAGAAAACCTCCAGCTGCTGCTGCTGCATTCAAACTGTCTGAGTAACGTCAATTCATATGACTGGGATTTATAAAAACTGTTCTTTCCATCGTGGAGGTTATGTTTTCACCTCTGTCCGCTTGTATGTTTCTGAATGTTTGTCAGAGGATATAAACTTAATCAAAGATATCACCTTAGATTGTGGAAGATTAGAGCAGAATGTCCTGGTATTTAAAAATAATCTTTGGTTGCAGAAATTCAAATGAAAAACTGAGTCTTTATGTTCAACAAGAACGGAGAGAGGTGTTTTAATACATTTCTGGAATCCCATCGTCTAGAAGCCTGTTTTGGGTCGAGCAGTTCAATTGTTGCCTGATTTGACTTCCCCCATCCACAGGACATCACAGGAACGTAACAATGAGTCTTTAAAAGGACGCGATGAAAGCAGTATAAACTCATTTCAGAATTCAGACCTCGAGAGAGGAAAAACTAAACGGACAGACGTGTCTCTCGTCTCCAGCAGTGGATCTTAAGTGCTGTGAAAATTGGCCAACGAAATCTAAAATGATAAAAAAAGCATTTAACACTGATAACGGCAGGATTTTATATTTCATGTCCACCGACACTCTACGTTTAAATACTTTAACTGTGCAAAAGAAAAATCCAAAAGGAAAACAGAGCGATTCATCAAATTTCAAATTGATGTTTAACACTGTTTCTAATGGAAGAGAGTGAATTCATTCAAGGGCAATATTTCATTCAAATCAGTAATTTAACCAAATAAATAACATAATTTTCATTCCATTTCTCATCCTGCTGCTCCTCCGCCTCCGTTCATCCCTCCTTCCTGTCGTCCTCTCATCCCTCCATCAACCACGTTCTCTAACCAGTCGTACGATTCTGTTCTTCTTCATTTCATTCAATGTTTTCTTTTCTCTTTTTTTTTCCATTTTGGTTATAGACTTCCTCTTCTGTCGTGTTTTTTTTTTAGGCGTCTTCTTCGTGCTCCTCTTCGAACTCGCCCTCCTCCTCGGCCGTGGCGTCCTGGTACTGCTGGTACTCGGACACCAGGTCGTTCATGTTGCTCTCCGCCTCGGTGAACTCCATCTCGTCCATGCCCTCGCCGGTGTACCAGTGGAGGAAGGCCTTGCGGCGGAACATGGCGGTGAACTGCTCAGAGATGCGCTTGAACAGCTCCTGGATAGCCGTGCTGTTGCCAATGAAGGTGACGGCCATCTTGAGGCCGCGAGGCGGGATGTCGCAGACGGCCGTCTTGACGTTGTTGGGGATCCACTCCACAAAGTAGCTGCTGTTCTTGTTTTGGACGTTCAGCATCTGCTCATCCACCTCCTTCATGGACATGCGGCCACGGAACACGGCGGCCACCGTCAGGTAGCGCCCGTGGCGAGGGTCACAGGCCGCCATCATGTTTTTGGCATCAAACACCTGCTGGGTGAGCTCGGGCACCGTCAGGGCGCGGTACTGCTGGCTCCCTCGGCTGGTCAGAGGGGCAAAGCCGGGCATGAAGAAGTGCAGACGAGGGAAGGGCACCATGTTTACAGCCAGTTTCCTCAGATCGGCGTTGAGCTGCCCGGGGAAACGCAGGCAGGTGGTCACACCGCTCATGGTGGCGGAAACCAGGTGGTTGAGGTCCCCGTAAGTGGGCGTGGTGAGCTTGAGAGTACGGAAGCAGATGTCGTAAAGGGCCTCGTTGTCAATGCAGTAGGTCTCGTCTGTGTTTTCAACCAGCTGGTGGACCGACAGTGTGGCGTTGTACGGCTCCACCACTGTATCCGACACCTGCAGACAGAGAAATCACTGGATTCAGTTAAGTGTCAAAGCACCGGGGGGGGGGCAACACATTGGACAGTATATTAGTTACCTTGGGAGAGGGCACCACACTGAAGGTGTTCATGATGCGGTCGGGGTACTCCTCTCTGATCTTGCTGATGAGCAGCGTGCCCATGCCGGAGCCGGTGCCTCCGCCCAGGGAGTGTGTGAGCTGGAAGCCCTGCAGACACTCGCAGCTCTCAGCCTCCTTCCTCACCACGTCCAGGACCGAGTCCACCAGCTCCGCCCCCTCGGTGTAGTGACCCTTGGCCCAGTTGTTTCCTGCTCCACTTTGACCTGTGGAAAATAAAACCACCATCATTTCTTCAAGTGATCAGTGATCAGTGAGCTTATTCTCTCATTATTCGGTATATAACCACCAATATTATTATATCTTATAAATATTGAGAAATTAGTCTCACGTTTGGTCACGTTGGCCGAACAATTATGTTGAAAGAATCTCCCCAAAACAACGACTTTAAACAATAACAATGTTCAAATGTAGCTTCGGCCTTTTTATCCGATGAATCAAATTAATAATCGACAGATTCATATATTATCAATATAGTTAAATGTAAACGTGTGCTGATGAAACCTGAAGAGGTGAAACCTGCAGTTTTGCTGTCGGACCATCACGTCTCCGCTGGCTTCAAGGTCGTCGTCCAAGTTGGAAGATGTTAAACTCGACTATGACCTCTGACCTCTGACCTCCTGTGGAGATGAAAGCCACATGAACGAAGGGAAAGTGTTCTTACCAAAGACAAAGTTGTCAGGTCTGAAGATTTGCCCGAAGGGTCCAGATCGGACTGAGTCCATGGTGCCGGGCTCCAGGTCCACCAGGATGGCTCGGGGCACATACTTCCCACCTACACACACGTGGATAAACACAACACATCAAACACTACATGCAACTACACAACCATGAGAAACAAGTGACACAAGTGTGTGGAAAAGAAATGAGCCTTGTGTTTAACAGGATGATAAACTCTGTAAACAAGTATACTGGCGGGTGTATTAGTGTAGTACCAACAGACGGCCACTAGATGAAGCCAAGCATTAAAAGATGATGTTTTCACGTCATTTACTTTGGACTTCATGTTCTTACCTGTGGCTTCGTTGTAATACACACTGATCCTGTCCAGCTGTAAGTCGCTGTCTCCATGGTACGTTCCTGTCGGGTCGATGCCGTGCTCGTCACTGATCACCTCCCAGAACTACACGAACACACAGGCCAACACATCATGAGTACAGAGGGTGTGCACGTTAACGTAGGTGGCAACTATAACAAAGTCATTAAAAGTACGCACAGATAAATAAATCAATTACCGTTCAGTTGTGTTTTTGTCTGTTCTTTACTTATGTTGTTACTGACACTTGAAAACCTGCACCGGTCATTTGCAGCTTAGTGAAAATGCTCAGTCACATGTCTGAGAACAAGCTTTAAACAGACGTTATCTGTTTGTGCGTATTAAACACAAACCAGGTTACTGTGTTGAAAACATTTTACAATGGCTCCTCTGTCCTGAGTGTTTCCCACGGACACGCTGTCATCTGATCTGAACAGTCACAAGATGGAGCACCTCTCCTTCCTCTCTGTGGTGTTTTCTAAATATAAACCTTGTGATGAACTGTAATCTCTGCATCAGGATTCTGTGATCATCACGCTGATTCAACAATGCACAGCTTCTATCCTGAAACACTGAACACAGGCATGAAGCAACTTCTCTGATTGGTTCTCAGCCAAAGGACGTTTGATATATTTAGAAACTGTCCCGTTGACACACAACACAGCTGGAGGGCTGACAGTCAGACAAAAATACAACTTCATGCATTTTATATAAAAGCTTGAGATCATTTTAAAAATCAACCACAGATGTGTAATAGAAACATGAGTCGTTTCTGCTCTCGGGAAGATTTTAAAGGAAGAAGCAAAAACAAGAGTGTGTGTGTGTTTGTGTTTGGGTCAAAGACGGAGAGATAAGCAGAGGGAGGTTGGCACGACGACTGCACGGCTGCGTGAGAGGGAAAGAAAATCCAATTTTTTTAATCTTCACTAAAGTCACCTCACTGTCTCCGGGGTGAGTGAGTTAATCCATCGTGAATTGAGGTTGACCTCAGCCTCGCTAAGTCTCCTGTAAATACACGTGTCGTCGCTGCCTGCTGTTACACCAGTGGTAGAAACATAAAAACATAAAACATACATCATTGATCATCTGATTATTTGTCAGCTGCTTCGGTGTCAAAGTCCTGATTCTAATACGCTAGTTTCTAATTTGGTCCACGTCCCATCTGCTAACATGGAGGAGGCGGGGTTTGTGACCTACACTGGGCCAATTTCGTGTCTTATCGAACTCAGTCGTCTTACGTGATCTGTGGTGATATTCACAGACCGAGATGTGTGTGAACGTTGTGGACCCACAGATGTTTCAGCAGCGACTTATTGGTGCTTTGTGTGAATCTTATAAACGTTCAGATTTTCTATTTAATGTCTGTTGTGACTTTACTGATTTTAAAATCTATAAGAATAATACAAAGTGTACACACACACACTTTTCATCTGAATGCAGTTAAATGTCGTAGGACAAGAGAAACTAACTTTAACACATTAAGATCCTTTAACTTTATTTGTATTTAGATTCTCATGTTCTTTAATTAAAGGGATGGCCTTGTTTTATATTCCAAGAGATATTATGTAAAATATATTTCATTTTAATTTTATTTGTATAACTAAATTAAAATATTTAGTGAAAGTGTCAAACTCCAGAACAAAGGAAAATGCCTCTTTTAAAAAGTTTAACAATAAAAACTAAAAGCTGTATAAAAACACTTGTTCTTACCTTTGCACCGATCTGGTTCCCGCACTGACCCGCCTGGATGTGCACGATCTCCCGCATGCTGGCTGCTGGTTGTCGGTGGAGGTGAAGCGGAGGAGGCGGAGGAGTGAAGCCGGACTGAGACGCTCCTCAGGCGGACAGACGCTCCGCGGGCCCCGCGCTCAGCTGCGACCCCTGCAGGCGGGGAGAAACATTACATGACCGCGTCCGCGCATCTGATTGGCTGCTGTGGCAGCAGGCCCGGCGCTGATTGGTTGAACGGGCAGGCAAGACAACCACAAGGGGTTTCCCTGTCTCCTAAGCAGGGCCCGGAAGAGGAGAGGGAGTGCCGTGTGTTGTCATGACTACCCCGTCAGAGCCAAACAAACTGAAATCACTTATCGGAAGTATTTTCTTGCAGTATATCTAACTTGACACCAGTCGTGCAGTTCCTCACTGTCGCCGCTAGATGGCAGAAATACCCACCGTCACGTTCACACTCATGTCTGAACAGTTTAGTTGTAGTGACGCACTGTGACCACCAGAGGGCCGTGTTCTGGTTAAGTCACAAATAACAGCATACATCTAGTTCCGGTAAGCACTTTCCAAATAAAACAACTGACACCAGTCATGCAGTTCCTCACTGTCGCCGCTAGATGGCAGAAATACCCACCGTCACACAGGTGAACGGTTGAGTTGTAGTGACGCACTGGGTCCACCAGAGGGAAGTTGATCAAGTTAAAATAATAGCGTACAACTAATTCCGGTAACCCTTTTTCAAAATAAAGCTATTGTCCTGAATCGCACAAGCCAGCAATAAACGTATTACTTTAAAAAATACTTTACTCAAGTGGAAAATACTCGTATATCATGTTTGACCAGTAGGTTGGTAACGAGCGCACAGGAGCAGGAATAAATGCTGAAACACCTTCTTCTTCTTCTTCTTCTTCTTCTTCTTCTTCTTCTTCTTCTTCTTCTTCTTCTATATAAAGCTCGTTGAAATGTTTAACGCGACACTTCCCCGCCGCGCCAGTAGTGGGCGGTGGCGCACATTCGGAGGGATAGGCGTGCACGATATAATAGAGTTGCAGCACGGTGTTGTGTTTACATCATCTTCATCATCTTCATCTTCAGAGTCAATTCACCACGAGTCACCAGGACCCAGCTCCTCTGCAGCGACAGGTGAGCTCCTCATCACTCTTCTTCTCTGCTCACTGACGCGTTACAGACACGTTTCCCTCCAGTTCGTTACTCTATTCTTCTGAGTAGGTTTTATATCTATTGTGGTTAATTTGTGTTAATTTGATTTGAGTCTGTTCTCTGCTCCAGAACCGCTCTCTCCATTTAATGATGGAGTCAGAGAAGAGATTTATATTCTTTATATGTATATATACACATTAGATTTTATAAACCAAAAATTCCAATTAAAATAGATTTAAATATGTCGGTTGTGGTCGGTTGTTTTTCCTCTCGTGCCTTTGTGTGTATTTGAATCTACTTTGTGTTTGATCTGAATAATAATAGTATAGTAGATTTATTAAATGTGAGTGTTTGCAGGTTATTTGCATTGAAGCATCGTCCTGCTGCTTGGTGACGATTCCAGGCTGAAGCAGCAGCAGCAGACATGTTCTACACCTGTGGACCCAACGAGGCTATGGTGGTGTCAGGTAAAACAACACTGTGCCATATCGAGCACATAGATGTCATTTCCATTCGATGGTTTGTACAAAGTGGACAAAATTGACCTAATATACAATTATTTAAATGATTATTTTTTCTAAATACCAGTTAAACAATTACTGTCTATGGTATTTGAGTAACTTTAATAAATTCTGATGTGAGGAAACTCTCTGACTCGAGGCTCCTCTCGATCTCTCCCAGGTTTCTGTCGTTCTCCTCCACTGATGATTGCTGGAGGCCGAGTGTTCGTCTTCCCGTGTATTCAGCAGATACAGAGGTGGGTTAGCTGCTGCTCCTCCTACATTACTTACCTTTCCCTTCCGGGCACCACACTCAATGTTTGTTTGTCTGTGTTGTAACCGGCCTTCGCCCTTAACTCGCTCAGTGCTGGAAACCCAACATGACAAACACAAAGCAGAGATGGCTGCACTTTAAACCATTAGAGCAATTTATAATCCATCAATAAATATGTTTTATATATATTTCCCCTGCCTATCTCCAGGATTTCCCTGAACACTCTGACTCTGAATGTGAAGAGCGATAAAGTCTACACTCGCCACGGAGTGCCCATCTCGGTCACAGGGATAGCCCAGGTCAGTGAGCATCAGAGAAAGATGGACGTCCCATCTCCACTTCCTCCCACTGTCCAGAAATGAAGGGGTTGAATATTGAGGATTTGAACAGTGCCATCTCACGTCGATGACATCATCAGGAGCCAGAGACTGTCCAGTAGTGATTGAGTCAGTCTCAGCTGTCAATCATTACATTTCACCCAATATTTTTTTGCAACTTCCATAAAATGACATGAACTATCTTTGAGGAAAATGTATTTGATGTGAACTTTGACTTTTTAGTTTGATCCACATGACTTGGCTTTACATACAAGAAGACATCAGTGTTGTGCTGTGTTCTCGATGTAAACAAGTTGCTGTTTCCTGCAGATGAAGATCCAGGGTCAGAATAAACAGATGCTGGCTGCAGCCTGCCAGATGTTCATGGGGAAGTCAGAGCCGGAGATTGCTCATATCGCCTTGGAGACGCTGGAGGGGCACCAGCGGGCCATCATCGCCCACCTGACTGTCGAGGTGACTCGGTTTGTGGAAGTAATAATGAATTAAATGCTATGATTTCCAGCAGCGTGCGACCGGTTGTTGGGACAAAGATTGCCCGACTCCCACATCACACTAAACATCTTCCCCTTACAGGAGATCTACAAGGACCGGAAGAAGTTCTCCGAGCAGGTTTTCAAGGTGGCGTCCTCAGACCTGGTCAACATGGGCATCAGCGTGGTCAGCTACACGCTCAAAGATGTTCACGACGACCAGGTACTGCCTCGCACTCATCCACAATAACCGCATCACAAACTCTAATGCATAGCCGTATGTGCTGCGCTGCAAGATTTCAATGTCGGCCATGAATGAACATGTGTGATTTTCTTTCTCCTCTGGGATGCAGGATTACCTGCATTCCCTGGGAAAAGGTCGCACAGCCCAGGTGCAGAAAGACGCTCGCATCGGAGAGGCCCAGAACAAGAGAGATGCTGTAATCAGGGTGAGATATTCTGCTTAATAGGTAGTTATTCCTCCACGGTGCAGTTTCTCATTGCAAGAAAAACCTCTTTTCACCAGGTAGCGAGTATATTCGGTTCTTTATTATTCTGTTCTTTACTGAGGCCGTCTTTGAGATCATCCTGCTTGTAGAGGACTTTAAAGTATCAGACACTTTTCACTTGACTCCTTTACATTGCTCGTAGAGGAGTTTTGCTTTTGGTTTATTCCGTCATGTTCAATGTCACAAACGTCCCTGATGAGGAGGCACTCTCTCATCTCGCTGTCTTGCCTTCGTGTCTTCTGCCGAGTCAGTGACCAGTGACCTGGGATTGAGCGATGACTAAATACATTAACATTGCAGAAAAAAGCCAGATTTTAGCAGGTGTTGGTGGGTTTTTTTAACCAGTGGAAAATGGGCTTCATATTCAAGACTTATTCCCATTGATCATGTTTTTTTACTTGTTCATTATTGTTTCATCGTCTCTGTGTGTCTGTCTCTGCAGGAAGCCCACGCGATGCAGGAGAAAGTCTCTGCTCAGTACAAGAACGAGATCGAGATGGCAAAGTCCCAGAGGGACTATGAGCTGAAGAAAGCAGCCTATGACATTGAGGTCAACACTAAGAAGGCTGAGTCGGAGATGGCCTATCAGCTGCAGGTACACAAGAGTAAATAACATCTGGATAATGTCATGAATGAACTCTTTAAGGCAATGTCTGGGTTTTTATGTATCCTACATTGTCAGGTGCATTCATCAGCATCTTGCAGTTTTTTAATTGTTGACTCTCGACAAGAATTTTAACTGACTACATCATCCTCTGCTTATCTTTAACATATTCGTCCTTTGCCAGGTTGCAAAGACGAAGCAGCGTATTGAGGAGGAGAAGATGCAGGTGCAGGTTGTCGAGAGGACGCAGCAGATCATGCTGCAGGAGCAGGAGATCTCCCGCAGGGAGAAGGAGCTTGAGGCCAAGGTGAAGAAACCTGCAGAGGCTGAGCGGTACCGTCTGGAGAAACTCGCTGAAGCTCAGCGGTGAGTTTCACGTTCATTCTTGGTTTACTTTTTTCTCTGTTGTAAGAAACAGAGAATTATTGCATGGGGCTGTTTGAGACTGGATCTGTGTTTCTCTGACTCTGCGTTTCTTTCTCTCTGTCCAGTCTTAAGTTGATCATGGAGGCAGAAGCTGAAGCAGAATCCATCAGGGTGAGTCACAGAACCTCAACTCAGCTGGTCGTTCATTTTATTTTAAAAGCTTAAGATGAAAATTACATTGAGAATTTTATGTGGCCTCTTGACAAGCTCTGTGTTTTCTAGTAAAATGAAGCCCATCCACTTCTCCATACTTTGTACATATCAACACTGCCAACTCTCTGTACAATATATTTTATTTTATTTTTTATCGTATTTACTATTGCTTTTTTTTGATATTTTATTATGTATAGTTTGCTTTATAGTATATTTTTATTTTTTTTTGTTGTCACTTGTCACTTTGTGTAATGCTGCTGCTGCACTATAATTTCCCAGCTTGGGATAAATAAAGTATATCTATCTATCTATCTATCTATCTATCTTGTCTCCTTCAGATTAAAGGTGAGGCTGAGGCGTTTGCAGTGGAGGCCAAAGGTCGAGCAGAGGCGGAGCAGATGTCAAAGAAGGCAGAGGCCTTCCAGCAGTACAAGGATGGAGCCATGGTGGACATGCTGCTGGAGAAACTCCCTCTGGTGAGAGACGAATTCTTTTACAGCCCACGACAACTTCATGGATCCGCCTCCTGATCTAGATCTGCACCAAATTGTACTGAGTTCTTTCTCCATTCTTCATGTTTCCTCTGCACATGAATTTTAACATTTCCGTTGTCTTCCACCAGATGGCAGAGGAGATCAGCAAGCCTCTGTGTGAGGCCAACAAAGTTCTCATGGTGTCCAGTGGAGGAGGCGAAGTGGGCGCAGCCAAACTGACGGGAGAGGTGTTGGACATCATGACCCGCCTCCCTGAGACGGTGGAGAAACTGACCGGAATCAGCATCTCCCTGGTAACGCTCTCCTGCACCTCAACCGAATGATAGTCAAAAGATTGGCCACTAGACACAAAATAACTCAAACAAACACACAAGTCCAACACATCATCGCTGCTGAAGTTTATTAAAAAACTATTGTTTACAACATTCTACTTCCATTAAGTTGTGTTTTTTAGCCCCTGGTGGTGTTTGATCCAAAATTTAGGCTGATTTTAAACCTTAATGAAGTCTTTATTTCCCTCTGATCGCTCCTTGGTGCAGCCGACCTCTCGTACAGGGTGAAGAGAATCATCTCCCGCTGTCGCTTATCGTCTGCCTGGACTCTTTGCACGAGTCTGCTAACATGGCCTCCTTCCTCCGCCCTAACCACTCTCGCGTAATATGTCCCTTCCTCCGTCAACATCTTCTTGTGACGTTTCTGTGTCGTGAAAAAGACAAACCCTTTCACTTTCTTAATTTTCCTTTGTGTCACTGATTGTAAGCTTTGATTTGGGAGAAAGTATTGTGCTCCTCTGGCGACAGCTACAGTTGTTTCAATATTATTGTTCTTATATGATCCATGTGTCCACTGAGTACATCCTCTACAGACTCAGGGTTTTAAAACTAAAACTCCTCCTGCGCGTTATATCACAAAATTCAGAATTGTTAATTGATTTTCATTGATATAATCAGATTTGAAAACTGAAATAAGCAACAAATGTAACCGAAGTCTCTGTGTATCCTGTACTTTCTTCTTCTCTTAATGTCTGTGTGTGTGTGTGTGTGTGTGTGTGTGTGTGCGCGCCCCCCCCTCCACTGTAATGTACTTGTAATGTCTCCTCTATAACTGCCTGTGTGCGCTGCCTTGCTGCCAAACCTTAAGTGCATCTTAACATGAAAGTTTAATGCAAATGGTCCAAAACCTTCATTTACCAATCTACAAACGTTACACAGTCGAATACGAAACCGCCCCCGTCGCGCGTTTCAATCAGAATTCATATTTACTACATGAAGGAGTTAAGGATTTGTTGTTATTATTTTATTTAGCTTTATTTCAAACACTGTATGAAAATAAATGACAAAATACTGAATAATGTAGAAATACAATCCACAGAATCATTAAAACACATACATTTATAAAAACAACATAAGTACTTAGTGTTATCTCAGATGGTTGCAGATTAAACATAATCAGTGTTATGATACCATCTATAAATCTGTGTGGCTTTATCATGTACATGTTAACTGTTTTATATTTTATGTGTTTTCGCCGTCTATGATGTATTTAAAATATAAAATATTTATTGTAAGGACCCTTTGCTTACGTTATACCACTATAATACAGTATCTGGTATTAAATACCATAATTCTCTAAGATTTTAAATAAAAATATTGACAAATGTGATGCGTGTTCACAATCCTAATAATTGTATTTACTGGATGTATTCTTCAGCAAAGTGGTGCTTTTTGTTTTATAGAAGCCAGTTATGTAGCAGCTCTTGTTCAAGTATGGCTTATGGAAAACAAAGTTTAAAGTAATCTGCTGTCGTAGCAATAGGAACACCACAGTGTACATGTGAGATCACTGTACTAAAATGAGGATATATGTATGATTATTGTTTTTTAATGAAAGTCTGATGTGAGGAGATGATAGATTTGATCAGGAGCGATAAACTAGTGCTGAGAAAAGGAGAAAAATTAGAATTTTGTTTGTCGGCCTTTTACATCGTATATTGGCAGCTTCTTATCTTAGAGTCGATGTATGTCGACTCTAAGTAAGGATGATGCTCGTGAAGGTTTATCTCTGAACTGCTCAAACTATTTATAAAACTCTAAACTTTATATCATAACTCTCACTCTCTCGCCCTCCACCTCACCACAACCCCTGGGGCTGGGTATTAAATCGTGTTTCTCGTGGGAACCCTATCTTATTTATTTCCTAATTTAAGGTGTCACCAGACACACAAACAGTTGAGGAATTTAACCAAAAAAACGTTTTTTTAGTGTCATTTGTTGGAAAGAATTTGTATTGCACGTTTTGTTTTTCCGTGGCTGTTTGACGGCAGTAAATTCAACCAGAAATGGTTGTTTCTTTCTCCTCTGCATGACCCCCAGCCCTAAACGCCTCACCGTGTGCTTGTGCACTGCTGGATACGGTACAGCCAAATAATTAAAGCAGCTTTCTAAGAAGGTAAATTCTATTTATTGGAAGATGAACACTGCTGTTATCACACAGCCACAGATACCTGTCACACTAACTGTAATCTTGAGAATGCATGTGCTTCACTTTGTGCTACTTCACGGTCGCGTCAGGTAGGAAATGTAATCTTTGTGCTTCTGTATTGAAGTGACTTGAAGTGTTCTACTGACACGACACTGTATGAACATAGATGTACTTATACAGTATATATTTGATATTTGATGCAGTATTAATGTAGCAGTGTTGCCATTAACAATTCTACTAACAGCACTGTTTTATATTTTGATCAGTTTAGTGGTTTTCTGTGTTATTTCAACTCCTGGAAAATACCACTCTGATGAATTTAAATTATTCTGGGTGTGTTTTAGCAAAATGTTTTTCCAGGATCTTGTACACGTTATAAATGTCATTAAATTGCAAAAAAAGGAAACCACAAATGTTATTTTTTCTCTTTCTGAAAACAGAGTAATTAATTCCTGTCGTCTATTTATTACTTTGCTCATATCTTATCTACTGTTTTTTTGTTTTCCTGATTTGTGCACGTTGTTGCTGCTGTATTTTTGTTCCT